>CM062290.1:430022834-430233869 GCA_031216915.1 Pictodentalium vernedei | reverse complement strand
CATGTATTTGGAGCATTCTAAAACGAAATGTTCCAGAGTGTCCGTCACTCTTACGCTGCTCCTTTGGTACCCACTGTCCTTACCTCTCCCAATTATCCTCTCAACGGGGAAAGTCTAACACGTGGATGACGTCAGAACTCAATATCGAAGAGGTAACGTTGTGAGTTGGTTCCGGACGTGGAAGTGAATTAATCTTCTCTTATTTTTTTATTAACTGTCTTCTTAATACAAATAGCAGACGGCATTTGCAGAAAACATTTTCTGAATAACTATATATTTTCATTTTTTTCTCGAAAACATAACTTACATGTATGACCGCTCATTGGAACGAGCTCGTTCCAGTGAGCGGTCACAAGTCATGATTTTTGAGGCAAAAATTGCAAAAGAAAAAAAAAAATTGGAGGGCGATTTTCATGAACAGCGCTTTCCCACTTTAGTCGTTACGTTTACTAAAAGGTTAAAGTACACATTATGTGATAAAAAGAATATCAAATTCATCACAGTTTCTAAGCCTCGTTCACCAAAATCGATCTGGGCCTCGATAAACATCGGTAAACCTCGATAAACCTCGGCTCAGATAGATTTTAGTGAACTCGGTACAGATATTTTATATGAAATCTCGACTCATTAGAGTTCCTTTTTGTATTGACCCTTTACCAAACGAATCGATCGCATCCCGCCGCGTAATATGCAAATTCAGCAGCTGAAAAAAATATTATTTTTCAAAAAAATTCAACAAAACCATATTATGTGATCCCTCTTTGGAACGAGCTCGTCGAGCTCGTTCCAAAGAGGGGTCACATGATATGGTTTTGTTGAAATTTTTTGAAAAAATTTAAAAAATGATATTTAAAATAATAAATTTTGAAATCGTCTGCGTTGGGTAAAGGGTTAATGTAATGTACCATTTCATAGTTACGTATAAGGGCAATATAGGCCTAGTGCCCATTTTGGTCCTGCAAGGCGGATATTTTCCCACATTGGCCTACACGTTGACCCTATTCTCACTATATGTAGTAAAAACGGGTACGAGAAGGTGAAGGCATATGAAGGCATGCGGGGTTAGTTTATGATGTGTAGCCTCTGGGCAGTAAAACACACGCATAGAAATTGTGGTTCCACTAGGAACCAAAACGGGTTCATCAGTTTGCCCTGGTGGGAGAACCAAATTTGGTTACACGGAACCAAACATACACATGATTTGTTTCTTCAGTTCGTCACATTAACTCGATTGTTAAGTCCTCCGGACATTTTATAAATTTTAAAATATAAATCCGCGCCATGTTGAAATTTTAAAATGGTGACGAAGCAACATCAGAAACACGTTAACCCTTTACCCAACGCACACGATATCATAATTTATTAGTTTAATTATTATTTTTTTAAAATTTTTAAACATAACAAAACTATACATAATATATATATATCATGTCACCGCCCCCCTCCCCCACTGGAACAAGCTCGCGGTGGCTCAGTTGGTAGAGGTGCAGACTGCAAGCCGAGAGGTCCTCGGTTTGATTCCCACCTGCGCCAACCGCGTTTTGTCCTTGGGTAAGACACTTCACCCCCCCCCTCCCATTGCCAACGCCAACGTGGGGGCACGGTGCCTTTGTGTACTAAGGCGTACTGCACGTCGATGGTGCTAACCCTGCTTGTGTGTAGTTAGTATGTTGGGGAGCTGCCAGTTGCTCGCCGTTGCTCGGTGGTTCTCTCCGGATACTCCGCCTTCCTCCACCCGTAAAACTGTCATGGTCATGATTAGCCATTGTGCAGAAATATGTGACCTTAAACGTCAATAAATAAATAAATAAATAAATAAATAAATAAATAAATAAATAAATAAATAAATAAATAAATAAATAAATATGATCGGGTCATTCCTCTGTAAGCGAGAACACCTTGTTAACCCTTTACCCAACGAATCGTCCGCATCAGCCCGCGTAATATGCAAATTCAGTAGCTGAAAAAATATTATTTTTCAAAAAAATTCCACAAAACCATATCATGTGACCCCTCGTTGGAACGAGCTCGTTCCAACAAGGGGTCACATGATATGGTTTTGTTGAAATTTTTTGAAAAATTTAAAAAAATTATTATACTTAAAATAATAAATTTTGATATCGTGTGCGTTGGGTAAAGGGTTAAAAAAAACCATTAGTAATTTATATTATACATCATGTTTACTAATTCTTCTTATTTGTTATGTCTGTATTGTGTAACTTCCATTTTGGTGTAATGCATTAAACTATTAAACTATAAACAAGACAGGCAACTCTATATATATGAAACTGCCTGCTTCTAGGGGAAGATGGAGCCTTCTGGTTCTCACGCAACGTGTTATTTTCATTTGTATACGAGATGGCTGGCTATTTTTACTGTATGTTGTCAAACAACTGACGCCCCCAGTCACTGACCATGGGCTACAGATAGAGGATGTCAGTCGTTCGACTTATTGAATCATGTAGCTGGTGACGGATGTAAAGTAGTAAAGAAGATGCTGCAATGACAAAAGGGTTGAGGACCAAGGGGCATAATAATCACGACAAAAAGAGGGTAATACATCGACAGCCTCACCTAGTCAAGAGGTGTGTGTGTGGAGTGGGGGCAGCTGATGTGGGGAGAAATGACTCGACAAGGCAGATATGTTGAAATCTTATTTATTGTAGACTCGTTGTACAGTTAAAACTAGAAGTCCTGTCATGAAATGCGCACAAATAGCACGTTGATATGAGCGTTAATGTACGCGTTATGGCCCAAGTAAAGCTATCAAAATCTGTACATATGGCCTGTGCACAAGCAATGTTTCAGCCAATGGACTTCCGGGTAACCCGGAGGTCCATTGGCAGAAACGTTGCATGTGTTTGCTATGAGTAACCAGGAGAGCCTGCCGTGCTTTGCATCTCATTCGATATGGCAATTGCGCGCAATTCCAACGTGCAATTAAGACTAGATAAGCGCACTATTTGTGACAGGACTTCTAGTTTTAACTGTACATCTGTTACTTTGTATGTTATTTTTAACCCCATATTCCCCAATAAGGGGACATTGGGTGAATAAATTGAATTGAATTGAATAGATCACAAAAAGATTAATTTGTTGAGGTTCCTCTGTGGGTTTTGGTTCTACATGGAATTAAATTTGGCGCAGGTTTCTCTGAGAGAAGGAGATAGGTATTTGCTATCGAATAAACTAGTTGAATTAACATACAGCACGACCGCCGTGGATTTGTCACTTTCCACGGAGTGGGCAGTATTTCCACGGATGCAATCATATTAGACTGCAAACACTAACTGTGGGAATAATCATCGAAAAAGAAATTAATTAAGCACCCTATGCAACCCGTCGCTTCTTCAAGAATTAAAAGTTTGCTGCTGATGATTTTATTACCCGGTAAACGCAGTGGCGTAGCGGAAAATCTTGTGCCCCCCCCCCCCTCCCCACGCGAGATAGATACGGGGACCCTTTCATAATGGTGGTTGCCTTTAAAACGGGAGCAAATTTAGTGTTGTTATCGTGCACAGCATAAAGGATTTCACGTAGTACATACGCCATAAATTAAATGAAGGTATAGCATATAGGATCGATTCTAAAAGTACGACTCTGTAGATTTTTTCATTACATGTTTTAAGTTTCACCCCCACCATCCAACGATACACACATGCACGCCCAACATGTGTGACTTGAGAGGCACCATGTATGTATATTGTTCATTTCTCACCCCTATCGGTTACAATGATGTAGCGTTCACTTAACCCTTTACCTAACCTGAAAAGCAGACGACACTTGCAAAAATAATTCTTGAATAACTATTCTTTTTTCATTTTTTGCCTCCAAAACATAGGTTATTGCCCCTCGTTGGAACGAGCTCGACGAGCTCGTTCCAACGAGGGGTCATAACCTATGTTTTTGAGACAAAAAATGAAAAAAATAATGAAAATTAATTGGCGATTTTTGAGAATAGCGCTGGCCAGTTTTGGCCGTTACGCTAGGTAAAGGGTTTAAAGAATAATACATAGACTACAAAGAGTACGTCGTGAGGAAGCGAGAGTTTGAAATTATGTGTATTTGGTACACAGTCTCGCTCTCTCTCTCCCTCTTTCTTCCAGAGTTGGGACGTCCTTCAAGACGCCCCCGCCCCCTTCTAGCCGCCCTCCGCAATGCGGGCCCTGCGGGCCCATCCCCTACGCCACTGGGTAAACGCATGTGTGGACATCACTGCCAACGCGTGGATTACGACCAATCCACTGTATTATAGGACACTTCTACCACCTACCCGCCCTCTCACAAACAAAAAGCATCGCAGCCTTCTCTTTATACATAAACATCCCCATATTCATACATCAGTCGACTCATTAACGTGAAGATATTCACGTAAACAGGAATGAAAAGATTTTATCAAACGCGGCAGGTCAAAACAACTCCAAAGGATATTTATTTAGGCCAACATATCGTTTAACCACATGGGCTTTTTACCCCACTGGCGAATGCTCTTTATTCTATACAACTGATTTGAATGCACATTACGTGCCAATGTGCATAATATAAGGAAAAAATATTAACCCCTTATTCAACGCGATCAGAAAAGGACACATTCCAAATATTTTTATCGAATAACTAAAATGCTTCATTTTTGCCTCGAAAAAATATTTATTCATTGGAGTTTAACGACACTTTCGACAGCCAGGGTAACATTGTGTCGGACAGTTTTACGTGTGAATGAAGCCGAAGTACCCGAAGAGAACCATCAAGCAACGGCGAGTAACTTTCAGGCACCCCAACATACTAACTCCATACAAGCAGAGTTATCATTGGTTGAAGACAGGTGCACCATCGACGTGCAGTGCGCCTTAATACACAGCCCTACCCCCACATAGGCAATCGAGATTTGATGTCCAATGATATGATGACTGATCCACCGCGCACCCCTCTAAATCATAATTTACGATCCCCTTATTGGAACGAGCTCGTTGAGCTCGTTCCAATGAGGTGATCGCAAGTTATGTTTTTGAGACAAAAATTGAAAAAGTAATAAAATTTGAATGTTGATTTTTGTGAATATAGCGTTGCCCCATTTTGGCATGCACGTTGGGAAAAGGATTAAAATTCCTTCTACTGTTTCCAATGGGGTGGGGTGGGGGTGGGGGGGTGGGGGGGGGGGGGTTCTCGTCAGATCGCCGAAGTTCAGAAACGTCAAACCCGGTTAGTCCTTGGCTGGGTGACCGTCTGGGCGAGCGATTCGGACTCCCGCGTTGTCCCCTTAGGCAAGGCACTTAACCCCCGATTGTCCACATGGGGGCACGATGATGCCGTGTACTAAGGCGTACTGCGCGGCGATGGTGCGCATGTCTTCAACCAATCTAACCCTGCCTGTACTGCAGCGCGGAGTTACGATGTTGGGAAGCTGGCAGCTACTCGTCATTGCTCGGTGGTTCTTTCCGGGTACTCCGGCTTCCTTCACCCGTAAAACTTTCTCCCTCGTGACATGACCTTGGCTGTTAAAGTGACGTTAAACCTTAATAAATAAATTAATAAATAACTTTCCAATGGGGGTGAGAGAGAGAGAGAGAGAGAGAGAGAGAGAGAGAGAGAGAGAGAGAGAGAGAGAGAGAGAGAGAGAGAGAGAGAGAGAGAGAGAGAGAGAAGGGGAGGGGTGCACATTATATGGTTTTGTTGATATTATTGAATTTTTTTCTTTTTTAACTGCTGAATTTGTAAATTCCTCGCTTGGTAAAGGGTTAAGATGCGGAGTCACATTTGTACAATTGACTATAAATTATCGAACTGAGGCTCTTGATAGTCATAAATTCCAAATACAAATCAATATTTGGAGGCCCTCTTTCTTTATTTCAGTCAATATTTGGAGGACTTCACTAATTGTAGTCTGAAAACTCCATATTTTGACCGAATTCTAGACATGTTTGGAAAATTACCACTAGCTCCCTGTTAAAAACCTTTTCCAATTTAATAGATCGAATTTGCAACTATTGTAATGGTGCCCCCCCCCCCCCGCGCTACCCCTGTGGCAACGCCCAAAGGGAGGTGAAAGAGTTCTTTGCAATGCTGACGAGGGAATCAATTGGCATGGTGCGCAGATCTATTTACAGTCAAACTGTATCACATCAAAATAAGAAAGTGTACCTGTATTATCCTCCATGTGACAACATATTGTTGAGAATCGGGTACAACAGTATTAACCCTTTACCCAACGCAGACGATATCAAAATTTATTATTTTAAATATAATTTTTTTTTAATTTTTCAAAATATTTCTACGAAACCATATCATGTGACCCCTCATTGGAACGAGCTCAATGAGCTCGTTCCAATGAGGGGTCACATGATGTGGTTTTGTTGAAATATTTTGAAAAATTTAATTTTTTCAACTGCTCAATTTGCATATTACGCGCGCGGATGCGTGCGATTCGTTAATTAAAGGGTTAACATAAATTAAAAAAAATTACAAAGAATCACCCTTTCCCATAGACATATTTGTACATTAAAAGTAAATGTATGATTTTGCGATTTCATATGATATTTATGTTCCGTGTTTATTAGTTTTAGTGAACAAGGTTATGAAATTCAAATCGTGACCAGATTCTTTTTATCACATAATGTATAATTTAACCATTTACCTTACGCATGGAGCTGAAACGGTTAAAGGGTTTTCATAATCGATCAGTCACATGGATTAACCTTGGTTAACCGATTAATCACTTGCCCTAATAGGTAGCTGAATAATTGCCGTACCGTTGATGATTTATAGCATTAACCCTTTCCCCAATGTAACGGACAAAAACGACCAGCACCATATACAAAAATCTTCAATCAAATTTTTTTATGTTTTCAATTTTTGTCTCGAAAACATAACTTAAGACCCTCATTGAAACGAGCCCGTTGAGCTCATTCCAATGAGGGGTCATAGGCTATGTTTCTGAGACAAAAATTGAAAATTTTGAGTAATTCAAAAATTTATTTGGCAAGTATCGTCCGCTAACAGCATTAGTTAAATGGTTAAGAATGACCATTTCCAGCTACTGATCCACACAGATAATAATGATTATGTGCATGTCCTGTGATTTATATCAGATCCGAGATGGGGTCCAAAAAGGGATCTCAACGATACGGCTTTGCCGGCGAGGTGCGATCCCATTTTTGGACACCACTGGGAATCTGATGCAAATCACAGGGCATGCACATTATCATGATAATTCATTTATCTAACTCTGTCACATAAACAGATTAAATCTTAAATTATTAATACTGTTTTGAGACATAATGTTGGGCAGGAACAAGTTAAAAAAACAACATATTTTATGGAACTATATTGTTGTGCACTCTGACAATCAATGTGTAACGCGGTCACCGCAATTGTCAAAGTTGTGTTGTCAAATTGTTCAATCTCAGTGTCACTTCCAATGATGATCCGCTTGAATTTACGAGTTTGCGACGAGGGCACATCCTCAGGAACCGGGTTGCTGTTATATTGAATTGTGCAGTTTCTATTTATTGTAAAATCTTTAGCCAATCGCCCACAACTGTCGCCGTCGCATTACCAGAAACGAGTAGTCTATATGATGCAGAATCAGAATGAGTGATCTACGTGATACGGAATCGGAACACATTATGTGATACGCACTGTTTCTCGTGGTTTTCAGGCCAACATCTATATGATTGTTAGATATAATTTCATAACACCGTATCGGGAAACCATAACATGTGACCCCTCGTTGGAACGAGCTCGTCGAGCTTGTTCCAACGAGGGGTCACATGATGTGGTTTTGCTGAAATGTTTTTAAAAATTTCAAAAAATTATATTTAAAATAATAAATTTTGATATCGTCTGCGTTGGGTAAAGGATTAATCCCGATTGCCCACGCGGGGGTACTAACACTTACGTCGATAGTGCACGTGCCTTCAACCAATGTTAACTCAGTTTGTGTGAAGTTAGTACGTTGGGGAGTGGAGAGTCTGACAGTTGCACGCCGTTGCTCGGTGGATCTCCCCGGGTATTATTAGATAAAGTATGGGGGCGCGGTGGCTCAGTAGGTAGAGGTGCAGGCTGCAAGCCGAGAGGTCCTCGGTTCGAATCCCACCTGCGGCAACCGCGTTGTGTCCTTGGACAAGACACTTCATCTCCATTGCCTGCGTGGGAGCACGGTGGCGTTGTGTACTAAGGCGTACACAATGGCTAATCACGACCACGACAGTTTTACGGGCGGAGGAAGCTTGAGTACCCGGAGAGAACCACCGAGCAACGGCGAGCAACTGTCAGCTCCCCAACATACTAACTCCACACAAGCAGGGTTAGCATTGGTTGAAGACAGGTGCACCATCGACGTGCAGTGCGCCTTAGTACACAGCGTCACCGTGCCCCCACGTGGGCAATGGGGGTGAAGTGTCTTGCGCAAGGACAGAACGCGATTGCCGCAGGTGGGATTCGAACCGATGACCTCTCGGCTTGCAGCCTGCACCTCTACCTACTGAGCCACCGCGCTCTCCACCCCCCCATATGCTATTTGTTTTACGTAAACGGGGATTGCAGGGGCGACGGAAAGGGAACACATTTATTTATCGCTGCTCGATCTGGGAATGTTCCCAAGGTATCCTTTACACTCTCAATCAGGTTCCATTGTGGGGTTGATGCTGTCACAGAATACCACACAGGATATCAAAATTTATTATTCTAATCAGTGCTTTTTCAATTAAAAAAAAAATCCAACAAAACCATATAGTGTGAATCTTCATTGGTACGATCTCGTCCAGCTCATTCCAATGAGGGGTCACGTGATATGATTTTGTTGAGATTGTTTGAAGAAATAAAAAAAAACACACAAAGAAAATAAAAAATATTTATATATCCCGTGTGGTGTATAAAGGGTTACAAAATAAAATCGGATGCGCTCAGTGGCGTAGCCGGGAAGTGGGCGGGGGCGGGGCGGGGGGCACATCCCACACATTTTAGTCACCCCCCTTAATTATTGATGCCTTTCATAATTTATAAATTAGGGATATAAAAGGACTCAGTGTCAAGGAAGTTGCGTTTTTTGGTCTCAAATTACAATTTTTTGCGCATCCTATTCCGTTTGTCCCCCTAGTAGTTCAGCGATCTGAACGTAGCGGCTACCCCCCTTCATAGGGGGGTAGCCACTACGTTCAGATCGCTAAACTAGTCCCCCCCCTTAGATATTAGTTCCCCTCCGCAGTTTTGATATCCTGGCTACGCGCATGGATTCGCTTCGTGTCAAGCGGCAACAGAAGTATACACATATTATGATGCAAATAGCATCGGTGATGTTTTTGATGGAAAGCGGGATATACTGAGTCACTGATAGCAGACTGTGTGTTCGTGATGGGAAAATCTCAAGATGTTTTACCTGGTGAATAGAATGTGGAACAGATCGATCAGGTCACTGAACAACACATAAACACCATCGTATGTGTAACACATAAACACCACCGTATGTTTAATATATTATATATTGATGTTTATACTAATTATTACTATTTTATCACTTCGGCGAGCACTGAGTTCAGTCGGGCAGAAAAGCATTGAGTTTAGTAGGGCATTGAGCATTCTCTCGTATATTAACTGAGTTTAGTAGGGCAGTAAAGCATCGAGTTTAGTAGGGCATTGAGCATTCTCTCCTATATTAACTGAGTTTAGTAGGGCAGTAAAGCATTGAGCTTACTAGGGCATTGAGCATTCACTCGTATATTAACTGAGTTTAGTAGGGCAGTAAAGCATTGAGTTTAGTAGGGCATTGAGCATTTTCTCGTATATTAATTGAGTTTAGTTGGGCAGTAAAGCATTGAGTTTAGTAGGGCATTGAGCATTTTCTCGTATATTAACTGAGTTTAGTAGGTCAGTAAAGCATTGAGTTTAGTAGGGCATTGAGCATTTTCTCGTATATTAATTGAGTTTAGTTGGGCAGTAAAGCATTGAGTTTAGTAGGGCATTGAGCATTTTCTCGTATATTAACTGAGTTCAGTAGGGCAGTAAAGCATTGAGTTTAGTAGGGCATTGAGCATTTTCTCGTATATTAATTGAGTTTAGTTGGGCAGTAAAGCATTGAGTTTAGTAGGGCATTGAGCATTCTCTCGTATATTAACTGAGTTTGGTAGGGCAGTAAAGCATCGAGTTTAGTAGGCAAAATTACCACCAGCTCCCTGTTAAAAACCTTTTTCCAATTTAATACATCGAATTTGCAACTATTGTAATGGTGCCCCTCCCCCCCCCCGCGCTACCCCTGTGGCATCGCCCAAAGGGAGATGAAAGAGTTCTTTGCAATGCTGACGAGGGAATGAATTGACATGGTGCGCAGATCTATTTACAGACAAACTGTATCACATCAAAATAAGAAAGTGTACCTGTATTATCCTCCATGTGACAACATATTGTTGAGAATCGGGTACAACAGTATTAGCCCTTTACCCAACGTAGACGATATCAAAATTTATTATTTTAAATATAATTTTTTTTAATTTTTCAAAATATTTCAACAAAACCATATCATGTGACCCCCTCATTGGAACGAGCTCAATGAGCTCGTTCCAATGAGGGGTCACATGATGTGGTTTTGTTGAAATATTTTGAAAAATTTAATTTTTTCAACTGCTCAATTTGCATATTACGCGGGCGGATGCGGGCGATTCGTTAGGTAAAGGGTTAACATAAATTAAAAAACTTATAAATTACAGAGAATCACCCTTTCCCATAGACATATTTGTACATTAAAAGTAAATGTATGATTTTCCGATTTCATATGATATTTGTGTTCCGTGTTTTTTAGTTTTCGTGAACTAGGTTCAGAAATTGAAATCGTGACCGGATTCTTTTTATCACGTTATGTATAATTTAACCATTTTCCTTACGCATGGAGCTGAAACGGTTAAAGGGGTTTCTTAATCGACCAGTCACATGGATTAAACTTGGTTAACCGATTAATCACTTGCTCTAATAGGTAACTGAATAACTGCCGTACCGTTGATGATTTACAGCATTAACCCTTTCCCCAATGTAACGGACAAAACCGGCCAGCACTATATACAAAAATCTCCAATCAAATTTGTTTATGTTTTCAATTTTTGTCTCAAAAACATAACTTAAGACCCTCATTGGAACGAGCGCGTTGAGCTCATTCCAATGAGGGTTCATAAGCTATGTTTTTGAGACAAAAATTGAAAATTTTGAGTAATTCAAGAATTTATTTGGCAAGTATCGTCCGCTAACAGCATTAGTTAAACGGTTAAGAATGACCATTTCCAGCTACTGATACATACATATTATCATGATTATGCATGTCCTGTGATTTATATCAGATCCGAGATGGGGTCCAAAAAGGGATCTCAACGATACGGCTTTGCCGGCGAGTTGCGATCCCATTTTTCGACACCACCGGGAATCTGATGCAAATCACAGGACATGCACATTATCATGATAATTCATTTATCCAACTCTGTCACATAAACAGATTAAATCTTAAATTATTAATACTGTTTTGAGACATAATGTTGGGCAAGAAAAAGTTTAAAAAAACTCCATCTTTTATGGAACTATATTGTTGTGCACTCTGACAAACAATGTGTAACGCGGTCACCGCAATTGTCAAAGTTGTGTTGTCAAATTGTTCAATCTCAGTGTCACTTTCAATGATGATCCGCTTGAATTTACGAGTTTGCGACGAGAGCACATCCTCAGGAACCGGGTTGGTGTTATATTGAATTGTGCCGTTTCTATTTATTGTAAAATGTTTCGCCAATCGCCCACAACTGTCGCCGTCGCATTTCCGGAAACGAGTAGTCTATATGGTACGGAATCAGAATGAGTGATCTACGTGATACGGAATCGGAACACATTATGTGATACGCACTGTTTCTCGTGGTTTTCAGGCCCAAATATATATGGTTGTTAAATATAATTTCATAACACCGTATCGGGAAACCTTTGGAGGGTGATGGCAAAGTGGTTAGAGCACTGAACTTCAAACCGAAAGATCCACAGTTCGATCCCGAGCTGCGATAAGTGTGTTGTACCCTCGGGCAAGGCACTTAATCCAGATTGCCCAACGAATCGCCCGCACCCGCCCGCGTAATATGCAGATTCAGCAGCTGAAAAAATATTATTTTTCGAAAAATTTCAACAAAACCATAACATGTGACCCCTCGTTGGGACGAGCTCGTCGAGCTCGTTCCAACGAGGGGTCACATGATGTGGTTTTGTTGAATTTTTTTTTTAAATTTCAAAAAATTATATTTAAAATAATAAATTTTGATATCGTCTGCGTTGGGTAAAGGGTTAATCCCGATTGCCCACGTGGGGGTACTAACACTTACGTCGATAGTGCACTTGCCTTCAACCAATGTTAACTCAGTTTGTGTGAAGTCAGTACGTTGGGGAGTGGGGAGTCTGACAGTTGTACGCCATTGCTCGGTGGATCTCCCCGGGTATTGTTATATAGGGCCTACAGTATAATGATCATACAAGTGAACAAGTATGTCAGCGCGTAACTGGCATGCTTTACTTTGTCTCATATCTTTGATGTGAGTCAGTGTGACGATGTTTGCCTGTTTTGGGGCAAGTTTGTTCCTTTGTTAACCCATATAAAAAGTAGTTCAAACAAACGGTTAATTGATCAATTAATTTTTTGATCGATCAAGACGTTGATCATCTGTTAATCGATTAATCGGTTAACCGTTTCAGCTCTACTGACGTAACGACTAAAACTGGTTAGGGCTGTTCACAAACATTTCCAGCTAAAGTTTCATACTTTTTTCAGTTTTTGCCTAAAAAACATAGGTTATGACTCCACGCCGGTACGCGCTCATTCCAATGAAGGGTCATAAGTTATGTTTTCGAGACAAAAGATGAAAATGTTTAGTTATTCAGGAAATGTTTTCTTGAAATGTCTGCTATTTGTATTTATTTATTTATTTATTTATTTATTTATTTATTGGTGTTTAAGGTCACATATTTCTGCACAATGGCTAATCACGACCACGACAGTTTTACGGGTGGAGGAAGCTGGAGTACCCGGAGAGAACCACCGAGCAACGGCGAACAACTGTCAGCTCCCCAACATACTAACTCCACACAAGCAGGGTTAGCATTGGTTGAAGACAGGTGCACCATCGACGTGCAGTACGCCTTAGTACACAGCGTCACCGTGCCCCCACGTGGGCAATGGGAGTGAAGTGTCTTGCGCAAGGACAGAACGCGATTGCCGCAGGTGGGATTCGAACCGATGACCTCTCGGCTTGCAGCCTGCACCTCTACCTACTGAGCCACCGTGCACCCCATCTGCTGTTTGTTTTACGTGAACGGGGATTGCAGGGGCGACGGAAAGGGCACACATTTATTTATCGATGCTCGACCTGGGAATGTTCCCAAGTAATCCTTTACACTCTCAATCAGGTTCCATTGTGGGGTTGATGCTGTCACAGCGTACCACACAGGATATCAACATTTATTATTCTAATTAATGCTTTTTCAATTAAAAAAAATCCAACAAAACCATATAGTGTGAATCTTCATTGGTACGATCTCGTCCAGCTCATTGCAATGAGGGGTCACGTGATATGATTTTGTTGAGATTGTTCGAAGAAATAAAAAAAAAAAAACACATAGAAAGTAAAAAATATTTATATATCCCGTGTGGTGTATAAAGGGTTACAAAATAAAATCGGATGCGCTCAGTGGCGTAGCCGGGAAGTGGGCGGGGGCGGGGCGGGAGCACATCCCACACATTTTAGTCCCCCCCCCTTAATTATTGATGCCTTTCATAATTTATAAATTAGGGATATAAAAGGACTCAGTGTCAAGGAAGTTGCGTTTTTTGGTCTCAAATTACAATTTTTTGCGCATCCTATTCCGTTTGTCCCCCTAGTAGTTCAGCGATCTGAACGTAGCGGCTACCCCCCTTCATAGGGGGTAGCCACTACGTTCAGATCGCGTAACTAGCCCCCCCCCACCCCCCCCCCCCCCTTAGATATTACTCCCCCTCCCCAGTTTTGATATCCTGGCTACGCGCATGGATTCGCTTCGCGTCAAGCGGAAACAGAAGTATACACTTATAATGATGCAAATAGCATCGGTGATGTTTTTGATGGAAAGCGAGAGATATACTGAGTCACTGTTAACAGACTGTGTGTTCGTGATGGGAAAATCTCAAGATGTTTTACCTGGTGAATAGAATGTGGAACAGATCGATCAGGTCACTGAACAACACATAAACACCATCGTGTGTTTAACACATAAACACCACCGTATGTTTAATATATTATATATTGATGTTTATACTAATTATTACTATTTTATCACTTCGGCGAGCACTAAGTTCAGTCAGGCAGTAAAGCATTGAGTTTAGTAGGGCATTGAGCATTCTCTCGTATATTAACTGAGTTTAGTAGGGCATTGAGCATTCTCTCGTATATTAACTGAGTTTAGTAGGGCAGTAAAGCATTGAGTTTAGTAGTGCAGTGAACATTCTCTCGTATATTAACTGAGTTCAGTTGGGCAGTAAAGCACTGAGTTTAGGAGGGCATTGAGCATTCTCTCGTGTATTAATTGAGTTTAGTAGGGCAGTAAAGCATTGAGTTTAGTAGGGCATTGAGCATTCTCTCGTATATTAACTGAGTTTAGTAGGGCAGTAAAGCATTGAGTTTAGTAGGGCATTGAGCATTCTCTCGTATATTAACTGAGTTTAGTTGGGCAGTAAAGAATTGAGTTTAGTAGGGCATTGAGCATTCTCTCATCTATTAACTGACTTTAGTACAAATTAGTAGGACAGTAAAGCACTGAGTTTAGTAGGGCATTGAGCATTCTCTCGTGTATTAATTGAGTTTAGTAGGGCAGTAAAGCATTGAGTTTAGTAGGGCATTGAGCATTCTCTCGTGTATTAATTGAGTTTAGTAGAGCAGTAAAGCATTGAGTTTAGTAGGGCATTGAGCATTCTCTCGTGTATCAATTGAGTTTAGTAGGGCAGTAAAGCATTGAGTTTAGTAGGGCATTGAGCATTTTCTCGTATATTAACTGAGTTTAGTTGGGCAGTAAAGCATTGAGTTTAGTAGGGCATTGAGCATTCTCTCGTATATTAATTGAGTTTAGTACAAATTAGTATGGCAGTAAAGCATTGAGTTTAGTAGGGCAGTGAGCATTCTCTCATATATCAATTGAGTTTAGTTGGGCAGTAAAGCATTGAGTTTAGTAGGGCAGTGAGCATTTTCTCGTATATTAACTGAGTTTAGTTGGGCAGTAAAGCATTGAGTTTAGTAGGGCATTGCGCATTCTCTCATATATTAATTGAGTTTAGTTGGGCAGTAAAGCATTGAGTTTAGTAGGGCATTGAGCATTCTCTCATATATTAACTGAATTTAGTACAAATTAGTAGGGCAGTAAAGCATTGAGTTTAGTAGGGCAGTGGGCATTTTCTCGTATATTAATTGAGTTTAGTTGGGCAGTAAAGCATTGAGTTTAGTAGGGCATTGATCATTTTCTCGTATTTTAACTGAGTTTAGTAGTGCAGTGAGCATTCTCTCATCTATTAACTGAATTTAGTACAAATTAGTAGGACAGTAAAGCATTGAGTTTAGTAGGGCAGTGAGCATTTTCTCGTATATTAACTGAGTTTAGTTGGGCAGTAAAGCATTGAGTTTAGTAGGGCATTGCGCATTCTCTCATATATTAATTGAGTTTAGTTGGGCAGTAAAGCATTGAGTTTAGTAGGGCATTGAGCATTCTCTCATATATTAACTGAATTTAGTACAAATTAGTAGGGCAGTAAAGCATTGAGTTTAGTAGGGCAGTGAGCATTTTCTCGTATATTAATTGAGTTTAGTAGGGCAGTAAAGCATTGAGTTTAGTAGGGCATTGAGCATTCTCTCATATATTAACTGAGTTTAGTAGGGCAGTAACGCATTGAGTTTAGTAGGGCAGTGAACATTCTCTCATATATTAACTGAGTTTAGTAGGGCAGTAAAATTCCGTATTTATTATACATTATTTTCGTTCCCAGAATTGCCCATTATCAAACTCGGAAGATATGACTTCAAACTCAGCTGATATGGCACCGATCTCGGATGATAAAAACCAAGCTTGTCCCCTTAATGCGTCACTAGGCACAGCCAGTTTGTAAACATTGAAACATTTCGCCGTTTTCGCCGAATGCAATCAGAAAACCGTGGCATAGTGGAGTGATCTTGTATGATAAGTTAAAACTAGAAGTTCTGTCACGAACTGTGCGCTCTTCTAGGCTTAATTACGCATAGGAATAGCGCGCAATTGCCATATCGAATGGCATCCAAAGCACGGCAGGTTCTCCTGGGTAATCATAGCGAATACAGGCAATGTTTCAGCCAATGGACCTCCGGGTTACCCGGAGGTCCATTGGCTGAAACATTGCTTGTGCACAGGCCATATCTACAGAATTTGATAGCCTTACTATGGTCATAACGCGTAGATTAACGCACAAATCGACGTGCCATTTGTGCGCATTTCATGACAGGACTTCTAGTTTTAACTGTTTTAAATGGAAATGGGTAATAATTAGAAAGATGAAGAAAAGCAAGAAGAGAGTTGAGCAGACAATTCAACGCAAACTAAAAGTCAGAGTAGTAAGCGGAGATCCGCGACGTGGCGACAGGGGGGTGGGGGTGGGGGGGGGGGGTGGGAGTGTGTATCCTCCCCAATCCTAGCCAAAATTTCCTAAAGTTGTAAATTCGGCGGGGAAGTCATGAGTAGTTGGAAATTCCATCTATCTGGATTTTAGAGCTTGCTGATGTCTCCCTTACTTCCCACAATTCTAACTCGGTTTCAAATTCGCAAAAATTCCAACTGTTACTATTTACAACTACAGTGTACGCAATATCGAGCTTCATAAATATGCATGGTGTCAATCGATACGAGATTTCTATAGTACGTTTACTTATCGTAATACAAAAAATTCTCGAAATGCACTTCTAGAAAATCACATCATTCAAAATCGTTATCCTGAGTTAAATCCATCATTCACAGTTAAAAAATGATGAAACATCGAAAAATTTCCATTCTTGCCTAAGATATGATTTAATGTTAGAACAGTGTAAATTGTTCAAAGTTCTCAGCTTAAGGGGGAGGAGGCGAGAAATGCGTTAACATCTTTATTTTGCAGATTTTTTGACCCACCCACCCTTTCTGCATACTTTTTCCATGACATTTTGGGCCCCCCCACCCTCTTCTCATACATTTTATATACAAAACATTGGCACTCGAACACTAACTCGAAATGTGTAATGCACACTGATTCGCTGCATATTTTTATATGTCAAAATATGTTTCCATTTACTATATCAGATACATTTTTGAAGACTTACCGGATTCATATCATTGCACAAAGACACATTACTGTATGCACGCTAAAAACTAAAGTGTTAAAAACTACACGTGAAGTGCTGTATTTAACACTTATTAAGTGCTGAACTAGCACTTTGTTCAAGTGTTGATATCCCACAACTTGACAGGTGTTACAATAATACCACTTGACAAGTGTAATGTCGCGACACTTGAAAGGAATCAATGCAGATGACGCGGATCAGGCTCGAACTCTCGAGCCTGATCCGCGTCATCTGCGTTGTGTCCTTTTAATTATGTACCCACCAAGCGCAAATCAAATTATGGACGATTCTGGAAGAACCACCAATGCTAAAAACATGGGAAGTGTCAGCCATTCAAGTTTCAGATGTCTGACGATTGTAATGTCGACGTGCTTAAAGCATTGCACTTTGAGTGTTAAAATCAAACCCTAAGAGTTAGAATGGGTTTAACACCTTGAAAGTGTTTTAGTTGAAATAAAAATTAATATTTTTTTCACTTTGAAAAATCAGTCCCACATCGCTATTATGACTCATTAGACAATATTATATATAAAGAATGTCCAATTAAAAAAAAAAACTTGATATGAATGAATTATGTTGCGAATGGATATTTTGCTGACTTCTGGAGAAAATTTCGGGCAATTTGTTCCACTCAATATTGGGCACCCACCCCATCCATAAATCAGTTTTGGATGAAATTCTCCAATACCTTTTATATTAAGGGGGTTAGTTTTAGGGCTGTCACGATTAATCGATTGTCGATCGGTCACGCCGAAATCGATTAGTATTTTTCGTTGTCGAAGAATCGGTAAATTTTACCCCGTTTTGGACGTTTAACAATTAAAAAAAAAATGATGAAAAAACTATTGTTTCTAAAAGTAAAAGGTCACGAACGTCGACCATGATGAAAATATGCAGTATTTAATGGCACTAATAACACATATCTTTCACTAATATTTTTTGGGGGGAAATGTTCTCTTGATAAGTATGGTGCTGGAACGGTCCTTGATGGAACAATGCCGGTAATTACTGACAAAAAATGTAACTTGTAATCTTCTGAACACAACAGCAGTGTCTGACGTCAGTAGCGAGTGTATCCACCACATGCCTGGATGGCAGCCTGAACCCTCCTCCTAATGCTACCACTGAGCCTTCTGATACGGTCCAGAGGCAACTACTGCCACTCCTCGTGCAATGCAGCTTCCAAATCGGCCAAATTCTGTACATGCGGATCCCTTGCTTGCACACGACATCCAAGAAAGTCCCATATGTGTTCTAAAGGATTCAATTCGGGGCCCATTGCAAGCCAAGGTAGTGTGGTAATAGCGTTGTTCCAGAAGGAATGCTCTCACAGCATGGGAACGACGTGGACTTGCATTGTCGTCCATGAATACAGGGCGAGTAGCCAATGGGTTGTTGTCAAAATTGAGGCACGACAACCAGACTGAGAATGTCCCAGATGTACTGATAACCATTGAGATTCCCCCGTACAGTCACCATATCAAGTTTACAATCATGAGAGAGACACCCCCAGATCATTACTGATCCTCCACCATAAGGAACAATAGGTCTGATATTCCTGGGCCCGTAAGCATCATTTCTATGCCCCCACACTCCCATGCGACCATCTCCGACGTGAAGCAGGAACCTACTCTCGTCAGACTAATGGACTCTCCTCCACGTTCTGATATTCAAATGTCGTTGTGCCATACACCCCTCCAAACGTCGTCTTTGATGTCGATCGAACAGAGCTGGACGCTTGATGACCCTTCTGGACCTCATTACCCGTACTTTGAGACGGTTTTGAACAGTCCTGTTGCACAAACGCCTGTTGGGGAGCCAAAGGTGTTTCAAAACCCTACCTTAAGCAAAGTGTTCACGCCTAATGAGGAGCTCCAGACTCCGATTTTCCCAATGAAATGCCTTTTGGGGTTGTCCAGACCTTGATCGGTCCTTAAAATCGTTCGTTTGTTGATGTTTTTGGACAAGTCTACTGATGACAGAATGACTATAGCCAAGTTACATTCCAATAGCTTTGAATGTCACGCCTGTCGCATGTATGCTAACGATTTGTCATCTTAGTGCCTCTGACAGTCTCCTCATTGCCATGTCAACATTTGTTGATTATAGAAGTGACAAATGTTTTCTGTTTTTATACCTAGATATTGCATGTGTTTGATAGTGTTTTTATGACATTCGTGGGAAGCATGCTTCACGTGGACGAGGGGGATGTGTTTGGGGTACGCGATAAACCAGAAACATCATGTTTAAGTAGATGAAAGGTACTGCAAGGCATGACAAGCATTAAAACATAATAATCAGTAACAGCAACTTCACTGTCATGAAACATTTCAGGGGGTGCTTAATTAAGGGCCTGTATAAGTAATGAAATTTTGCTTATTTTGAAAATTCTCACCTCTGATATTCCTTCATTTCAAATTAAATATACACAAAATGTACATCAAAATGAAGGTTGGGAGGTATAGAACACGAAACACGTGTGTAATCAACTCATAGAGTCGACTGTAGGCACCACTGGTTCCTGGAAGTCTGCTGCCGTATTCACACCAGAACTGATAATTTAATAATATTTCAAGAGAACAACTTGTGGCCAAATGTGCTTTATATATCCAAGAACAAAGCTAGGGGATAAAAATTCTTCAAAGCACGGCGACAGAGCTGCATTGGGGAAAATTCCAAAGCCTTTGCTTTTGTTTACGTATGAGTATACTTTCGATTTCCGGTCGACGTCATTGGACAGAAAAAGCATGTAAAAACAACGCCGTCTAAAATCAAATAATGAAAAAGATCGCCTTCATACAGTATACTGTTATTAGATAGAGATTGCACAGTTGCCATATTCAATGCAAGGTACCATGATACCTGTTGAAATTTCTTTGAATTACGATTTTGTTTTTCGATGGAAATTCGTGGTAACGAATGATTTGCGCATGTCTGTCGAGCATGGAAACCATCTTCAATAAAAAATTCAGACAGTGTTGTTCTTTTCCAAAATGCAGTCCTATTGCTGTATTCGAAAGTGTTTTGAATGCCTAGCTTTGTTCTTGGATATATGAAGCACATTTGGCCACAAGTTGTTCTGATGAAATATTATTTTATTATCAGTTCTGGTGCGAATACGGTAGCAGACTTCCAGGAACCAGTGGTGCCTACAGTCGACTCTATGAGTCGATTGCATATGTGTTTCGTGTTCTATACAGCCCAACCTTCATTTTGATGTATACTTTGTGTATATTTAATCGGAATTTAAGGAATATGAGAGGTGAGAATTTCAAAATAAACAAAAGTCCATTACTAATATAGGCCCTTAAGTTCCAGGGGTATACAAGCGAGAAATATGTTTAACTCTTCGAGACTTTAATTTTCCTGATTTTCAAACGTCACTGGGAATTCAGTTTCTTCAAAGTTTTTTTTCAAAATGCGACATCAAATGTCGGAAAGTACAAATAACAAGATATTTTTCACATTAGTGTTTATCTGGTTGAGGTCTAGATTATTTTTGGTGGTCTAAATTTGTTATTCAAAACTTGTTTTATTATAAATTATTAGAGAGTGCCCAGAGGCACTCTCCAATAATTTATAATAAAACAAATTTATATACGAAACATTATTTGTGTTTGACTGAATATGAAAATATATAAGTAAGGAAATTGTTGACTTTTGCTAAGGTATCCACATTTTTTTAAAACCCTTACAGTGGCTTCTAGCACTCAACCAGTTAGGAAGTCTTTACAGCAGGATCATATTAGTATTTAAGCTGCGATAACATTTGGCTCAACGGTTGTCACTGAGCACTATTCCGGTGAAAAAAGGAATTGAGGTTAAAACTTTAAAAAATCGAAAAATAATAACAAAACAAATGACCACAAAGTATCAACGAACGCGCTGTTTGAGTTCGTACGTCATAAGACGTAGAAAAAGGGTTAACCCACATGTACTACTAAGGTTGAGGGCATAGTTCTTATAATATCACTCGATATGGCGATGAGGTTCTTTTATTCTATAAAAAGTAAATCATTTCTCTTGGTATTGAATATAGCTAGGAATCGATGAAAATGATTGAATCAATTGATCGCGTTTGTTTCTGGGTACAGTTTGAATCGACCGTTCGTGTTACAACCAGGCACAAAATGGGATTTTGATCGATAACTGGCAGGGTATTTTTATAATTTAAGTTGAAGTATGTCAAGGCCGGAAGATAGGTACATCGATCGCACGTTGCAAATTTCCAACCCATTCACACCACAACGTGCAGGAGCGTTGATGGTCTTTCGTCGGTGGTGGTTTTTTGTCGAGGATGGTAGTGGTGGTGTGGGAAAGGCAATTCCCCATATTTCCGGCAATGCCAAAAACCAAAACAGTGTGCGGATTAGATATTGGCAATTTGCTAACTAAAGGTTTCAAAATTTTCCCAACGAGCCGAAAATTTTCCAATCAATTCTTTTTGATGGCCGTCGCATGACCGGCCCCTGGCCTACATTTTCAACTCTGGCAACGGGAAACCATGCGACTCGTCAGCTAAACGTTGGTGCTTCTATGGCGGGTCCTTTTCATGTTTCTACAAACCATGAGTGGGTTGAGTTTGTTCAGACCGTACAAAACTTAACCATGTCAGGGGCGGACTGGTCCAACAAAAGTTGCCGAAAAATGCACCAAGGAGGCCCCGAATCCGAAGTGTTTGGTTTTTCGAACTGAACGAACGCTGTTTCATTGCATCTTAACCCTTTACCCAACGCAACGGCCAAAAACGGCCAGCGCTATTCTCAAAAATCGCCAATTAATTTTCATTATTTTTTTCATTTTTGTCTCAAAAGCATAGGTTATGACCCCTCATTGGGACGAGCTCGTCGAGCTCGTTCCAGTGAGGGGTCATAACCTATGTTTTTGAGACAAAAAATGAAAGAAATGAGTTATTCAAGAATTTTGCTTGCAAATGTCGTCTGCTTTTCATGTTAGATAAAGGGTTAACGATCAAAGGCAGTCCAGACAGATGCCTTTTCGGTGGAATTTTTGTATTATCTTTATCGCTCCTTCGGAAAAATGGTTGCCCCGGGAAGGGGGATGGGGAGGGCATTGGGAACACCGTAGTTTTGCCCAATGGGAGAAAATTTTGATTTTCCAAATTGAAAGAAGCCTGGTGGCGTTTCGGTAACCGGTTCTCGCCAGATCACCGAAGTTAAGCAACGTCGAGCCCGGTTAGTCCTCGGATGGGTGACCGTCTGAGCGATCGATTCGGACTCCTGCGTTGTGTCCTTGGACAAGGCACTTAACCCTGATTGTCCACATGGGGGCACGATGACGCCGTGTACTAAGGCGTACTGCACGTCGATGGTGCGCATGTCTTCAACCAATCTAACCATGCCTGTACTGCAGTGCGGAGTTACGATGTTGGGGAGCTGGCAGCTGCTCGTCGTTGCTCGGTGGTTCTCTCCGAGTAGTCTGGCTTTCTCCACCCGTAAAACTGTCATGGAAAAGAAAAAGAGTACAACAACCGAGCAACGGGACGTCCGTCGTTTTGGGGAGGTTATAAGGAAGAAAACGTAACAGAAGAAAGCAGAGTAGACACAATCAACACCCCCACCTCAAAGTCCAGTCTCCAATAACCCGATATTCCAAGCCCCGTTTCTACCTCGGGGGGGGGGGGGGGGGGCTGAATAAAAAGATAAGGGCGGTGCGGAGCATGTGTTGACGTTGAGGTAGAGATGGAAACTCACACTTTGACGCTTCAATCTCTGCACTTTCTCCTTCATCTGGACCAAAACTCAGCCGCACAAGCACCGATGATCATAACACAGAGGTTCACGTTTAGATTATTATTATCCCTGGTGGGTGAGGGGGTGAGATTGCCCCATCTCACACCCATCCCATCAGGGATAATCCTCCCCACCCCACTAAAACACTCTCACATCATCAAAAGTAATCCAGGGGCACGTGCGGCTATATCGAACAATTTTGTTGTCCATTTTTGAAAAAAAAAACGTATTTGCTTATCGAAAAGAGCGCTCAGAGGTTCTGTTTATACCACAGGTATACCACGAAATTAAATCACAACGCCGTCAAGACAGGGGTTAAATATTTGTAGCGAAATGAACATTGAAATTAACTCCCTGCATTCATAACGGCGTTCACCCAGAAATTCATAAAAAAGGGTCAGATATCCGTTTGTTTTGCGGTCTGTGCTTTTATTTCTATTTTCTTCGACAAACGTTCGTCTGCTGATATTTTCGAAGCGCCACGTCATTTTGTTTGTTTACGGAAGAACGTGCAATGATTAAATAGTCGTGCGCTCATTAAATATGCTAATAATCCGGTAATGTGGGTCATATGATATAGATATCTCTCTCACATGGCCTTCTCGCGTGAGACACGCATATCTTGCACAAGAAGTGTGGGGTGGGGGTAGAGAAAACCCCATCACACATAAAGAAGAATGTGAAGAATTTCGAAACCAGCCCAACAGAATAGACAAAAAAGTGAAAAATGTCAGCACTCTCTTCAATCAAGAAAACAGCAAAACCAGTATCTCCAACCAACACACGTCCCAAGCCCCCACCCCCAAAAGAAGACGAGAAAATCCAAGCCATAAATCAACCGGAGATTGAAAAGCAGATACACTAAGTGGAAGCATGTCATTCTCCAGGCGCCTGCGGGTCCGAAATCAACACGCAGTTGTGGTAAAACATGGAGTATCCGGAGGAAACTTCGCAGCTTGGACTCCGAGATGCCATCCGCTGTGTTCCATTGTGTTCTATGTGCCTCCTGGCACATAGAACACGTTGGAACTCAGGGGACGATGTGAGGACCTGATTAGTTGAAATACAACTTACGGAAATCCGGATGTGACGCTTGAAGAGGAACCAACTGAGTAATTTTGGTAAAATAGACGAAAGACGAAGGAAAATGTGGGTAAGTGTTTGATTTGTCTGCATGCGTCACAACCCCGATACTCTAATTCCAACTTGGTTAATCATCACAGGAGGATGAGCTGGGAGATAATGGGATATGCCAGATAGACCAATTCCAGCTCAGCTCAGTTCACATAGGAGAATGAGACCGAGGTGGGCGGTTTGCATATGGAGCAAGGGCTGGTCCCAGACGAGGTATTCCCGACACCACCTTCTCCAGAGATTCTCTCTCTTCCGGTCCAAAACCTCGGAAAAGAGGTTGCTCCCACGAAGTACGACAACTCAGAATAGAAGAGAACGAAGAATTTCTGTTAAAATCTGTGAATATGTACGACAGTGGGAAAAAGGACATTCCTAATCAGTGGCGTAGGGGGGTGGGCCTGCAGGGCCCGCATTGCGGGGGGGGGGGGGGCGCTAGAACGGGGGGGGGCATCTTGAAGGACGTCCCAACGCTGGAAGAAAGAGGGAAGAGAGAGAGAGAGAGAGAGAGAGAGAGAGAGAGAGAGAGAGAGAGAGAGAGAGAGACTGTGTACCAAATACATGTATTATTCTTTTAACCCTTTACCTAACGTAACGGCCAAAACCAGCCAGCGCTATTCTCAAAAATCGCCAATTAATTTTCATTATTTTTTTCATTTTTTGTCTCAAAAACATAGGTTATGACCCCTCGTTGGAACGAGCTCGTCGAGCTCGTTCCAACGAGGGGTCATAACCTATGCTTTTGAGACAAAAATTGAAAAAAAATAGTTATTCAAGAATTATTTTTGCAAGTGTCGTGTGCTTTTCAGGTTAGGTAAAGGGTTAAGTGAACGCTATATCATTGTAACTGATAGGGGTGAGAAATGAACAATATACATACATGGTGCCTCTCAAGTCACACATGTTGGGCGTGCATGTGTGTATCGTTGGATGGTGGGGGTGAAACTTAAAACATGTAATGAAAAAATCTACAGAGTCGTACTTTTAGAATCGATCCTATAGGCTATACCTACATTTTATTTATGGCGTATGTAATACGTAAAATCCTGTATGCTGTGCATGGTAACAACACTAAATTTGCTCCCGTTTTAAAGGCAACCACCATTATGAAAGGGCCCCCGTCTCTATTTCGCTGGGGGGGGGGGGGGGGTGGCACAAGATTTTCCGCTACGCCACTGTTCCTAATTTCCTACAAGAATTTCAAACAGCGTACTTACAACGTATGGTAATCTTCTGAGTAGAACTACGGAGTGCGACAACCAGACCAGACAGCGCAGACAATCCCTCCAACAAATTAACACAGAGTTAGAAAGAGAGAAAAAATGTTATCCAAGTTCTCCAGACGACGCAATGTGCGGGCCCCGCCTTTTTGGCGCCTTGGTTTCGGTTTGAACTTGGCAAACAAAAAGTATACTGCTAGAGGGCTGCTAGACCGGTGGGAAGGGATTAAACAACTCTACATCGTCCTTGCCGAAAAACCTTTCGTCTGCTTCGAGCACATTCTTCTCCATTGAGATTTTATTTATTTTCATCATTTGTCTCACTATATTTTGTTCGTGTCTTCTAGTTTCATGCCATATATTTGGTTAATGTTATGGCGATGTTGCGTATGGGTACGGGTCTGAGTAAATACATCATTCAGTCATTGGATAGAAATTAAATCACGGATCAACGTGTCCTCGTCGTTTGTGATAACCTTTGCGCCAACGTAACATACGGCTGTAACCGTTCAACCCAATTCATAAAAATGTTATTCACTTTTTGTGATTTTTTAACTGTTTGCTTCAAAAACACAGCCGATGACTCTTCGTTGGAACGAGCTCATTGGGATCGTTCCAATAAGGCGTCTTTATCCATATTTTGTTGTCAAAACATGAAAATTTCAAATCCTCCAAGAGTTTGTTTTGCAAGTATCGTTTTTCTATTCTGCAAGATAAGTTGTTAACCCATCGCCCCCAAGCAGGACTGGGAGGAGTTAAAAATTTTCCTTGACACGTTAACGTGTTAATTAATTCTGCGTTAACGAGTTAAATGACGTCAAATGTTGAAATGAACAAAATTTAACAACTTCGGTCATTTTTATTGCTTTGAATTTGAATATGATTGAACTTACACAGTTCGTCTCTTGAGTTCCAATGTGTTCTATGTACCTACTGGCAGCCTACTGGCACATAGAACACATTGGAACTCAGGGGACGAGTAGTCAATACAGTTCTCTCAGATTATCGTAAATTCTAACATTCAGCGACGTTTTCATTTAAGAATACAATCGCAGCGGTCGTATCCCCAGAAAGAGACATCCACCGTTGCTCGAATACCAGTCCTTACATGGAAAATAGGCGTTCGGATGAAGCTGATATTGCTGTATCACAAAATATCGGCGGGCAAACTTCGCCAACGTTGGTAGGAGGGCTTCATGGTCTCTCCACCAAATCAATGGTTCGTCTATAATTGACAGACATCTAAATTATTCGTGTTCTTCAATTTCGTCAAATAGTGCAAAATTCGAGGTCATCGGCATGCGCGATCCGGCTAGGGTAAACACAAGATAACGACGCAATGCTACATATTATACAATTATAATCTTCAAAGTTAAACGTTAGTATCTTGGTTAAATGTTTTTAACGTTGTTAAAATATTTTAACACGTTAACGTTTGAAACGTAAACTGCTCTCAGCCCTGCCCCCAAGACAACCGTCAGATGACGTTTAGCTTTTTTTCTTCGTACCTCATCATTTCCATTGTTTTGCTTTCAAAAAGTAGCACTACATTGTAGCTACACGTGGGTGAGGGAAGAGGTGAGAGCGAATTACGTAATAAGTCACGAGACCCACTATGCCAGGTGGGGAAGTGCGATAGCACCTCGCATAAGTTGTTCATGGCACCTAACATAAGTTGTTATCACATTATTATGATGATATGTGGCGCCAGTGTTCATGGGCAGTGCGTGTGGCTTAGATGACACAAGTTTCCATCGTCCATTTAGTTTATTGGAGGCCACCATCTCGGTTTCTATGGTGGCACGTGGATTCTAGGACCGCATATAACAACCAACGATAGGAGGCTTGTTCAGAGGATTTGTTCGATTGTATGACCTCATATCTAATCACCGGAAACAACCCGACAACCACCAACATCCCCTAAATGGGCAACATTTGGCTCTTATTTTCCCAAATTCCTTTTTTGCATTCTTACAGTGATAATATAGGATTAGATAGCGTGGAGTGTTTCTCGAGTCAAGTAAAGATAGTCTGTTTACCGGAAATGTGCGGAAAACTAACTAACAATACCGAAATGGACTTTATTTGGCTCGAATTCTCCTAGAATCCTCGGTCTCTACCTATGCTGCCGAAGTTAACTAGATACATCCCTGTACCTGTTCGTACACTATTATACCTTCTACCACCACTGGATTACATATTCATAATTCCCTAGTCTATGTGCTAGTACGCAATGTTTAACAATGGGTACATATCGCACGCAGAAGATGGGCACGCGCAGAAAAGTATTTTTGTGCTAGTGCACAATGTGCATACACACACGCACTCACGCACACATAGGGTATTGGGGATACCTGTGACATGGTGATATACTATTTGAGGATACATTTCGGAGGATAGTTATCAGGGGTAGTTACCCGTTGATGGTTATGGCGTCCGTCTCTTCTATCATTTAATGCCCTCCTTAGCCCCTAGACTCCTAACTGACTTGCCCATGGTCACTCTGTACTGTATACTCCAAGCACAATTACTGGCTAACACCAACTGTCCTGTGCTAGAGTCTCCCATCATTATTGTTGACTTGTATACGCTTGTTAACTGTCCCTGAACGTGTCTCAATCTCTGCTTTAGACCACGTCTTAGTAGGCCCAATCAGATCGTTCACTCCATTTTACACAGTCTACACAATCCATTGCTCAAGTGAAGGCGCGGCATCCATAAGAAGGGTAAGTGCACTGGTGCACAGTGTGAGAGTATCGAGACATCCATGTCTGTTACAGCACGATATACCTAAAAACATATAGTAGTGCATAGGCACATCTGATAAAAAATGAATTCTATGCGCATAGTCAGAAACCAAGATGGCGGCCTTCAGTAAACAAATAGGACGTCGGAAACACCCACCAACCCAACAACACGCATTGCGCATGATCACTGACACAAGTATCAGCATGGTAATTCAGTCGCAACATGGCCGCTCATGCATGACAGTCCCACAAGACGTTACTGGTCACGCGACATATAACGTACTTCCCCTTCATCACACGGAAATATTGCTTGAAAAAAACCCCATTTTCTTGTATACTACTCAAAGTTTGCTAAACACCAAATATTTGACACATCATTGTGAAATTTGCTTGTGACATATTTGCGATATTTTGGGTGGATATGATTGAGGAATGGGTTGAGATGGTCCCCAGTGTTTTCATTAGCTCTCTTGACGGGCAGACTTTTCATGACTTTCATGGAAAGCACGTACCCCTTGATTTTCATGATGTTTTCGTGTACTGTCTACATGTACATGACATGTGTAGGGTATTCAGTTTTCATTTCAACACAAACCCTTGTGACTTAATGACTGAATATGGCAAATGCAAATGTAAGAAGACATTTGTCTGAAGTAAAAATGTGGCGGGCTGTGGGGATGGTGGAGCAAGGGGTTACCCATAGTCAGGTTGGTGAAGCCCTTGGTGTGCACCATACGGTGATCACCGGAGCCTGGGCAAGATTTCATCAGTATGGCACACCAGTAAGAAGGCATGGTGATGGCAGAGGCAGGGCAACATCTGCAGCTGAAGACCGGTTTTTGGTCATTCGGGCCCGTACGAGCCGCTTTGCCACAGCAACCCAGCTTCGCAGTGACCTTCAGAATGCATCCGGGGTAAATGTTTCGACGCAGACTATACGAGCAAGGTTGTACGAATGTGGTCTCCGATCGAGAAGACAATGTATTCGCATTCCGCTGTCCCAGAACCACCGCCAGGCATGATATGAATGGGCCATGGACCACGTTGGGTGGACCAGAGAAGATTGGCGACCTGTCTTTTTTACAGATGAGTCAATGTACTAACTTGACCACACAGATAGGCGTTCTTGGGTATGGAGAAGACCAGGAGAGCGACTCCATGCAGCCAATATTGCTGAGCACGAGCACGACCGCTATGGTGGAGGGTCAACCATGGTCTGGGGCGGCACCAGCAGGGATGGACGTACAGAGCTCTGTGTCTTTGTACGTGGTACAATGACTGCACAGCGGTATATTGGTGAGATCCTGGATGTCCACGTCAGATTGTATGCAAGTGCAGTGAGTGATAGATTCATTCTGATGGACGATAATGCCCGTCCTCATGTTTCCCATGCTGTCAGGGAGTACCGACAGAGGGAGGGGATTGAGCGTATCGACTAGCCAGCAAGATCCCATGACCTCAATCCAATCGAACATGTCTGGAATGAGTTGCAGCGTGCAATTTCAGCCCGTCCAGTCCAGCCAATACGTGTCCAGGAGTTTGGTGCCATGCTGGTCCAAGAATGGAACAACATCCCACAAAGGACCACCGGGAACCTGATTGGGGGCATGAGAGGACGTTGTCAAGCTATAATTAACAATAATGAGTCTTATACTTGATACTGAACCCATATCAGTTTGCTCCGTCAACTTTTTGGAAAATTGAAAAATTTCCTCTTTTACCAATAATATCTATTTTCCATGGTTATCGTATTCGAAAGCTAAAAAATAATGTTAAACACAATTAAAATCTTAATTTCTGTACTTAAATCATTAAAGATATAATTAAATAAAAAATATATACACTTTTCATTACAATATTTCAACTAAAACGTAAAACAGGTAGTTGGATATACACTGCAAAAAATATAGGTTCTCTTTAGAACCAAAACTGGTTTTAATCTTGTCCATGAGATGGAACCAGTTCTGTTTAAACAGAATTTATTTCAAATCAAATAACTTTACCAAGATTAGCATTCAATTTTAACAGAATATTACATGAACTGAATTAGATTCAGCAGTAAACTTGGAGCTTATTCAACGCAGTCGCCAAACATTTTGAAACAAAGGAGATACGAACAGTTGGCATATCGAACCAGTTTTGGTTCTGTATAGATCCAAAACTGGTTCGATATGCCAACTGTTCATATCTCCTTTGCTTAATAATGATTTGAGACAACCTCGTATAAGCTCTAAACTTACGACTGAAACCCCCTCAATTTATGTTTAACTCTGTTAATATTTAATGTTAATCTTTATAAATTTATTTGATTTGAAATAAATACTGTTAAAACAGAACTGGTTCCATCTCAGGGACAAGATTAGAACCAGTTTTGGTTCTAAAGAGAACCTATATTTTTTGCAGTGTATTTGGTGCTTAGTAAACTTTGAGTAGTATATTAATATAACTGATGACCTCTCAAACGGGATGGTTTCTTCGATCTCGTTTTAATGACGAGCGCGATAAGTTAGATTTTGAAGCAAAAACTAAGAAACAAGTACAAGTGCCTGTGCAGGTAAATCTTCCTGCGATCATCCTGAACATTTCAACAACGAACCGACAATTGGTAACGAATGGAAAACGAATGATCATGAACTGACGGTAACCCTTTACCCAACGCAGACGATATCAAAATTTATTATTTTAAATATCATTTTTTCAAATTTTTCAAAAAAATTCAACAAAACCATATCATGTGACCCTTCGTTGGAACGAGCTCGACATGATATGGTTTTATTAAAAATTTTTGAAAAATAATGTTTTTTCAACTGCTGAATTTGCATATTACGCGGGCGGATGCGGCCGATTCGTTGGGTAAAGGGTTAAATCACGGATAAATTAAAAAAAAAAACTAACAAAGCTACATCTTTAGCTTCGTACCTTTCAGTCACATTCAATTTATTACAATTGGAGATTTGATCAGGAAAAGATAAACACTTGATCACAAACAGGTGCTTGATCAACAGCGTGCAAAGAAATGAGAAACGAACGAACGGACAAGCTAACACCAGGGATGTTCCGACAGGGGTAGGTAGGTGGGTCTTATGGGTGGGTGGGTGTGGGGTGGGTGGGGTGGAGGTACCCCCCCCCCCCTCAATCCTGGCCAAAATTTCCTATAGTTGGAAATTCGGAGGGCAAGTCATGAGTAGTTGGAAATTCCATCTATCTGGGTTTTAGAGGCTTCTTTGGTGATGCTGCTGTCTCCTTTACTTCCCAAAATCCCGACTCGGTTTCAAATTGGCAAAAATTTCAACTGTTAGGCTACTGTTTACATCTACAGTGTACATAATATCGAGCTTCATAAATATGTATGATGTCAATCGATACGAGATTTCTAGAGTACGCTTACTTATTGTAATAAAAAAATCCTCGAAATGCACTTCAAGAAAATCACATTATGTAAAATCGTTATCCTGAGTAAATTCCATCATTCACAATTAAAAAATGATGGAACATCGAAAATTGATCATTCCTGCATAAGATCTGATTTAATGTTAGGATAGTGTGAATTACTCAAAGTTCTCAGCTTGAGCATTTGTTTAAGCACATATTCATTTCCCAGAATAATACTAAATAAATAATAACCTGATACTTCTATCATAAATGTGTTGGTATTTCAGTTACTAGAATCAATTCCCCCTTTCATGGCTTCAATTTCCAATTTTTTCTCGGTAGTGAATTTCTATCTAGGGGAGGGACCCCCCCCCCCCCCGCTAGTTGGAAATCCACTACCCTACCCCCCCCCCCCCAATCGAAAACCTCTAGCCACGTCCCTGGCTAGCACTGGCACTGTTGCAGCTGTTCACCTTTCAGGCGCAGGTAAAAAGAGAAAAAGTGTGTTTTCGACGCATATGATGGGACGTTTCTTTTTATAAATTCGTTACGTGGATGGTTAAGCGAGAGTTATTTGTTACGTTTGTACATACCAAAGTACCGAATTATAACATTAAAGCCACTTGAGTGAAATAAACTGTTTCCTCTCTGTTCAGAAGTACAAAGAGTATTTCTTTTGCACCCATTCTCTCCTCTGATCACAGTGAAGAGTATTAACCCCCTGAACATCAATGTCCAAAACTCAAAATATCGACATTTTATGCAGTAATTGATCCTATAGTGCAACTTGGAAACCATTCCAGTCTTGCTTGACAAAGCTCATTGAGGTCTGTCAAACAGGACTGAATTGGTTCAATCCCTAGTTGAATTGTGGGAAAAACTGCATTTTGATATTTCGACTTCAGTACCCGGAGTGTTAAAAGACATACGTGGCCAGGAACCCTTGACGAGGATATCAACGCAGTTTCTTTAAAATTACGCAGATAGCTTGTGGCTTGCAGAACATATAATTACTTGATGAGAACAGCATCGGGGATAATTAGTTAGTTTGTTTGTTTTATTTGGGGGTTTAACCACACTTGCAACAACCGGGGTCACACCGTGCCAGACAGATTTACGGGTGGGGGAAGCCAGAGTATCCGGAGAGAACCACCGAGCAGCCAACGTACCGTATTTCTTAGTACACAACACCGGCGTGCCCTCAACCACCGTGCCATCATATAGGTGATCGAGATTATGTGTCTTGTCCAAGGGCACAACGCAGTTACTGTTGGTCAGGATCGAACCGTAGATCTTGCTGTGTGAAGTCCAATGCTTTAACCACGGAGCTACCGCGATCCTAGGAATTATTGGTTGGGTGAGGAGAGAGAACATTATAGCATTCAGTACGAGAAGAGAGGGGGCACGATAACGCCGTGTACTAAGGCGTACTGTACGTCGATAGTGCGCATGTCTTCAACCAACCTAACCCTGCCTGTGATACAGTGCGGAGTTACGATGTTGGGGAGCTGGCAGCTGCTCGTCGTTGATCGGTGGTTCGCTCCGGGTTCTCCGGCTTCCTCCACCCGTAAAACTATCACCGACACGATATGACATTGGCTGTTAAAGTGTCGTTAAACCCTAATAAATAAATAAATAAATAAATAAATAAATAAATAAATAAATAAATAAATAAAAAATAAATAAATAACAGTACGAGAAGAGGGATCGAAATGATTGTCATCGTCCTGGCAGTGGTCCGTGAGTTATCGCGAATATCTTTTTTTTCTGAAAGTCACACACAACACAACACTCACTGTTAGCAGTTGCGGTTTCTGTTCTTCTTTGCAGCTTCCATATCTTTAATTCACCAATCACCTGTTTTCTCTCACATTCTCTTTAGTTCAGGCTTCTACACCCCTCAAAATTATGGGTGGCGCCAGGATTTCACCGACAAGAGGTGTTTGGCTCTCCGGGAGAGGGAAGTGGGTGGCTACAGTTAAAACTAGAAGTCCTGTTGTGAACTATGCGCTTATCTAGGCTTAATTGCGCGTAGGAATAACGCGCAATTTTCATATCGAATGGCATCCAAAGCACGGCATGTTGTCCTGGTTACTCATATCAAACACAGGCAATGTTTCGGCCAGTGGACCCCCGGTTTACCCGGAGGTCCATTGGATGAAACATTGCTTGTGCACAGGCCATATGTACAGAATTTGATAGCCTTACTATGGCCATAACGCGTAGATTAACGGACAGATTGACGTGCTATTTGTGCGCATTTCATGACAGAACCTTTTGTTTTAACTGGACATACGCTTCCGGTTATCGTGGATATTACCATATCCCTTGGTGTGGATACTTGTTGAAGAAATAATTAGTTAGGTAAAATAGGAGAGGGGCCATCCTGGATCCGCCCAATATGGGTGTGTGTGCAGGTGTGTGTCTGTGCGTGCGCGTGGGGGTGTAGGAGGAAGCGCGTTTGTGTGTGGGTGTCCATACAAGTACACTCTGAAAACACTTGAGGTAAAAATTAACCCAAATCAACTGGGTTGAGTAAATATGAACCCATTTAGTGGGATTAAAAATCAACCCAAACCAACTGGGTTGAGTGAATATGAACCCAGTTGGGTTCATATTCACTCAACCCAGTTTATTTGGGTTGATTTTTTACCTAGTCGATTTTAGAGATACATCTTGCTTTGATCTGTTGGATGCAGTTATTCCAAGAAGATTTTTAATAATTTCATTTACACGCACCGTGTCACGTTTTTCTCAGTCCCGGTTCGCATGATATCTTTTTTCCATTCACTACAATTATATGCTATTTTCGGTGCACCCAAACTACATCGCAACAGTAACCAAAGGCCGTCTTTTCAACCTTTCATACTGAGTTGATTAGAATGGAACTCTTGAAAACTACCATTCTTTTTCATTGTTGTTACCTCGTCACATGTGATCTATTTTCTGTTCAACAAGTTCGATCCAAGACTATTAAATAGAATGCCATGCACAGTTCCATACATTTTGCATGACGGAGAGTTTTACATTCAATAGAGCAATACAAAGGCGTGTTTAAAAATAATCTGAAGTGAATTATTTATGAAACTTACGTACAGTTTATAGTAAAAATAGTGACTAATTTCAACTTCAAACCATTCCGAATCAACATGGCATAATGGTAAAAGCATGACATGAATGGCCAATGCCGTGTCTCTCAATAGTTCCCAATGTCCAGTGTCCAAAATATTGAATGTAAAAATAATGTCATCTTATAAATATGTGTAGGTCTACGAACGACCTTTAGTTCGAACCCAAAGATTCATTTCAAAACTGTAAACTATAATTGCTAGTTACTTAAAATTAAAAGTGCATTCTCGTCACAAGTATACAATACAAATGGCGTCCCGTCATTTTTAACCTACATGAATGCTATAATCACACCCAGTATAGACTTGGGCGAAATAATTCTACAATTGTAGGGTTGTTCAGTTAAAATTTTTATCCTTTAGCTCCACAAGGGGCGTCGCGAAGCTATCCGAGTGGGAGGGGGTTGGGTGTACACCTTTGAACAGACTGTGACCTGTTCAAATCCCGACTAATCAAATATTCCAGTTACGTCATCAAGGCACGCCTTCGTTGACGTCATGCCTTGATGATGTAGTTGGAAAATTAGCCAGTTGGTTGATATTGGGGGGGGGGGGGGGGGGGGGGGGTAATTTCTGAAACCACGAGGTTGTGGAGTGGTGTGACCCCCCCCCCCCCAGACACACACACCAGTCTTTTAAAGATCTATCATGCAGTTGTCGAGTACAATATTGTCTGCATCTGCATCATTGGATATATCTAATATATAAATGGAATGTCTGTATCTCTCTCTCCCTCTGTCTTCATTCCGGGTGAACTCCTCCGTTTCTCGACCGATAGATCTCAAATTTTGTACACGGGGGTAATTCGTCCCTGCGAGTAACATGGGATGGGCGCCGTGTCCGTGCGGGGTGACCTTGACCTTGAAATTGATGACCTTGACCTTTTATTTCGAAAACGGCTGGGCCGATCGGGCTAAAAATTCATATGTGCGAGTATATTGACCCATCGATCATTTTGACTTTATCGGGGTGACCTTGACCTTGAAATTGTGATCTTGACCTTTTATTTCGAAAACGGCTGGGCCGATCGGGCTAAAATTTCATATGTGCGGGTATATTGACCCGTCGATCATTTATCGGGGTGCCCGCGCGGGGTGACCTCGACCTTGAAACTGGTGACGTTGACCTCCTTTTCAAAAACGGCTGATATAAACATCTTCTCCCGTGCAACGCCGGGTATCACCCGCTAGTATATATATATACGTGAATATAATCAAATATAATCAAATGGATAACCGATCTCGCAGGGCAGACACAGTCCTTATTGTTCATATTTCGACTCAGTTGAAGCCTGTCTGTATTGTATCATTGACTTATTGTTATCATTTTGCCCAACTCGAAAAGTAAGCGACACGCGCAAAACGTTTTGACTGACGGAATATTTTTATTTTTCCCCCCAAAACATATTGCTCATAACCCATCATTGGAAAGAACTCAATGAGGGATCACAAGCTATGTTTTTGAGAATATCTGACTCCAAGTAAACTATTGGGTGTCGAGAGAGAGAGAGGGAAGTGTTAAAACCTTCAAAACTTCTTTGTCTCGTCGGGCAATATTCAGACCAGGCACTGTTCTCGACAGTACTCACCCTCAGTAGTAAAAATCTTATTTCGGAACAGTTGGACACAGCCCCAAAGTGAGAACACATGGTCATAGATTGAGAAATGCAGCATTATCAAACAAGACTTGCAGCCTTGTTCAAAGACACCCGCCTACATGCTTACAACTGTGATGGTTATTTGCTATTTTAGTGATATGTGAGTCGGAGTCCAGTACTCTATGTTAGCCACGGCAATCGGCAATGTCGTGGGAAAATCCGGGCCATGGCTTTTACCAGGACATGGCTGATTGTCATGACTAATCGAAGATTTTTTGGGGGCTTTTAACGATACTTTCAACAGACAGGTCCTGGCCCGTTACTACCTAAAGATATTGCGGGAGGGAGGGGGGGGGGGGGGCTATCATCATTCTGCCCTGCTGTCAACGCATATTACCCTGAATATATATAAACTTTTCGAGTACTTTCAACAGTACATATCATATGATATCAGGATGCCATGTAGGGTAGGGCACTCCACACAGGAAGATAAATGAATATATTATAAATAGAGGATATGGAGTGTTATTATATGAAAAAAACACCCATTTCATATTCTATTTATCATATGACACACACATGCACAAATTAGCCACTTAGTATGACTTTTTTAACCCATCACCTAACTTGAGTTGCAGACGGCACTTAGAAAAACATCCTTAAAGTTTTTTTTCAACAAATCCATCTATATCTGAACCGCTGACATTAACAAAATGACGTTGTTTGTAAACAATGGAATGGTACAATATGAATATTAATTAGGTGATTAGGATTAAAATTCAGCCAATGAAAATCCTTGCAGGTCATATTACCCGTGTTCTCATATAGAAGAATATCATATGGACTTTTTCATTGAACTTTACAATTGTCACGTGATAAATAGAGGATATGGAATGAGTGTTTTTCTCTTATAATATTTATGAAACGAGTCTAAGAATTTTCCGTTTTGGCGAGCCTCTGGCGAGTCCAAACGTAAAATTTGGACGAGTTTCATAAATATTATATGAGAAAAACACTCATTTCATATTCTATTTATCATATGACACATGCACGCAGCACGCACAAATTAGCCACTTAGTATGACTTTTTAACCCATCACCTAACTTGAGTTGCAGACGGCACTTGGAAAAAACATCCTCGTATAACTAAAAAAGTCATTTTTTGCTTTCAAAACATAGGTTATGACCCCTCATTGGAACGAGCTCGTCGAGCTCGTTCCAATGAGGGGCCATAACCTATGTTTTGGAAGCAAAAAGTGAAAATATAAAAAAAATGAATGGCGTTTTTCTTGCAGGTAAAAGATTAATACAATATAACCCACCCTAAATAGTACAGATAACGTAAATTCTCCCTACTGAAATTATGCAAATGTGACCCAGTTGTATTTTGTTTAGCCAATCAAATTGTCCAGTTTTGAAATTGCCCAATGAAAGCTCCCAACTCTAATTTTGCAAATTATGAAAATGTGGCCCAGTTGTATTTTGTTCAGCCAATCAAATTCTCTAGTTTTGAAACTGACCAATAAAATTGACGGAAGGCTTTATTTATCACTGATTAATATGAAAACAAAATATCAAATGTTTTAAAGTGAACAAAACGGACGAGTCATATGATAAATACAATTATTAACTTTACAAGCACACCCTGGCCTCCTTTTGTATGGGCAGTATTTATTTATTTATTGATGATTAAGGTCACACATACTTATGCACAATGGCTAATCGTGACCGTGACAGTTTTAGGAGTGGAGGAAGCCGGAGTACGCGGAGTTACATGGGCAGAAAGGCATATGCACTGAGATGGAAGTTGTACAAGACCATGATATTTCAGGTGCCCAGCGTGTCCTAGATGTTCAGCTCTATTCTGTTAGGCAGGGCAACATTCTTGCAAATAATTCCTTGGCAGGGCAGTAGTTGCTTGGACTAGGGACCGTGGTAACTGGATAACTTGCCCTATATTCGCTGCCCTGCAAACAGAAGATCTGAATTTAAAAAAAAACCAAAAAAAAAGATTTTTTTTTGGGGGGGGGGGGGGGGTAACCTCAACCCCACCCCAGGATTTACGCCTCTGGACAGGACCACATCGTTTCTGACAGTTTTACAGTTTTACGAATTGAGGGAGTCTGAGTGCAGCACACTTTAGTACCCAGCACCACAGTGTCCCCTCTCCCACGTGGTTATTCATTTATTTACTGGAGTTTAACGACACTTCCGCGACAGCCAGGGTCACCTCGTGTTGGATAGTTTTACGGGTGGAGGAAGTCGGAATACCGGAGAGAACCACCGAGAAACGGCGAGCAACTGTCAGACACCCCGACATACTAACCCCACTCAAGCAGGGTTAGCATTGGCTGAAGACAAGTGCACCATAGACGTGCATTACGCCTTATTACACTGCGCCACTGTGCCCCCACGTGGGCGATCGGGATTAAGTGCCTTGCCCAATGACACAACGCAGTAACCCCTGGCGCGATTGAACCTTGAACTTCTCAATTTAAAATGAAATGCTGTAACTACTGAGCCATCGTCCCTCCCCCGCGTGGTCAATCGGGATTAATGTCTTGCCCAACGCAGGCGATATCAAAATTTATTATTTTAAATATTATTTTTTGGAAATTTTTCAAAAAATATCAACAAAACCATATCATGTGACCCCTCGTTGGAACGAGCTCGATGAGCTCGTTCCAACGAGGGGTCACATGATATGGTTTTGTTGAAATTTTTTGAAAAATAATATTTTTTCAACTACTGAATTTGCATATTACGCGGGCGGATGCGGGCGATTCGTTGGGTAAAGGATTAAATGTCTTGCCCAAACACGCAACGCAGTTACCGCTGGTCAGCATCGAACCGCCGTCCTTTCGACCGCCCCCCCCCCCATTTCGGTGATTGTATACACCTTGCCCGAATAGCGTGCCGAGAACCAAAGTTACGCGCACATAAAAACCGCCTGACAGATTCATGTCATCAGGGACGTGGCTAGAGGTTGATTGGGGGTGGGGGGGTGGGGGGTGTAGGGTAGTGAATTTACAACCAGAGGGAGGGACCGAGAGGCCCCCCCCCCCCCCAGTTGGAAATTTACTACCGAGAAAACTTTTGAAATGAAGCCATGAAAATGGGCTTAAAATTGATTCTAGTAACTGAAATTCCAACACTTTTGTGATAGAATTATCAGTTTGTTATTATACAACTCAAAGTTTCCTAAGCACCAAATATTTGACACATCATTGTGAAATTTGCTTGTGACATATTTGCGATATGTTTGGTGGGTATGATTGAGGAATGTATTGAGATGGTCCCCAGTGTTTACATTAGCCCTCTTGACATGCAGACTTTTCGTGACAGTCATGGAAAGCATGTACCCCTTGATTTTCATGATGTTTTTGTGTACTGTCTACATGTACATGACACGTGTAGGGTATTCAGTCTTCATTTCAACACAAACCCTTGTGATTTAATGATTGAATATGGCAAATGTAAGAAGACATTTGTCTGTAGCAGACATGTGGCGGGCTGTAGGGATAGAGGAACGAGGGGCTACCCATCATCAGGTTGGTGAAACCCTTGCTGTAAACCATACGGTGATCACCAGAGCCTGGACACAAGTTTTCAGCAGTATTGCACACCAGTAAGAGGGCATGGTGGTGGCAGAAACAGGGCAACATCTGCAGTTGAAGACCGGTTTTTGATCAATCAGGCCTGTAGGAACCGCTTCGTCACAGCAGCCCAGCTTCGCAGTGACCTTCAGAGTGCATCCGGGGTAAAAGTTTCGATGCAGAACCACCGCCAGGCACAATATGGATGGGTCATGGACCACGTTGGATGGACCAGAGAAGATTGGCGACCTGTCCTTTTTACAGATGAGTCAAGGTACTGCCTAGACTCCACAGATAGGCGTTCTAGGGTATGGAGAAGAGCAGGTGAGCGATTCTATGCAGCCAACATTGCTGAGCATGACCGCTATGATGGAGGGTCATTCATGGTCCGTGGTGGCATCAGTGGACGTACAGAGCCCTGTGTCCTTGAACGTGGTACATTGACTGCAGAGCGGTATATTGATGAGATCCTGGATGTCCACGTCAGATTGTATGCAGGTGCAGTGGGTGATAGATTCATTCTGATGGACGATAATGCCCGTCCTCACGTTGCACATGCTGTTGGGGAGTACCGAAAGAGGGAGGGGATTGAGCGTATGGACTGGCCAGCAAGATCCCCTGACCTCAATCCAATCGAACATGTCTGGAATGAGTTGCAGCTTGCAATTTCAGCCCGTCCAGTCCAACCAAGAAGTCCACGAATGGAACAACATCCCACACAGGAACCTGATTGGGAGCATGAGAAGGCGTTGTCAAGCTGTAATTAACAGTAATGGGTCTCATACTCGATATTGAAGCCATACCAGTTGCCCCGTCAACTTGTTGGCATATTGAAAAATTTCCTCTTTTACCAATAATATCCATTTTCCATTGTTATCGTATTCAAAAGCTAAAAAATAATGTCAAACACAAATAAAATCTTAATTTCTGTACTTGAATCATTAAAGATATAATTAAATAAAAAATATATGCACTTTTCATTACAATATTTCAACTAAAAGGTACAGCAGGTAGTTGGATGTACTTGGTGCTCAGCAAACTTTGAGTAGTATATTATTTTGTATTATTCTGTGAATTTAATATGTGCCAAACAAATACACAAGCTGAGAACTTTGTGAGAAATTCACAATGTCCTAACATTAAATCAGATCTTATGCAGGAATGATCAATTTTCGATGTTTCATCATTTTGTAACTGTGAATGATGGAATAAATTAACTCAGGATAACGATTTTACATGATGTGATTTTCTTGCAGTGCATTTCGAGGATTTTTTTTTATTACGATAAGTAAACGTACTATAAAATCTAATACCGACACCATGCATACTGGTACTTATGAAGTTCGATATTGCGTACACTGTAGTTGTAAATAGTAACAGTCGGAATTTTTGCCGATTTGAAATCGAGTTGGAATTTTGGGAAGTAAAGGAGAGATCAGCATCACCAAAAAAGCTTTAACCCTTTACCCAACGCAGACGATTTCAAAATTTATTATTTCAAATATTATTTTTTAAATTTTTTTCAAAAAATTTCAACAAAACCATATCATGTGGCCCCTCTTTGGAACGAGCTCGTTCCAAAGAGGGGTCACATGATATGGTTTTGTGGAAAGTTTTCGAAAAATATTATTTTTTCAGCTGCTGAATTTGCATATTACGCGGGCGTGTTACAACCGATAATGTCACAACGCCGCATAATGTTACACCAACGCATAATGTTACAAAAAATGTAGTAAACAACCGATAATGTTATAAACTCCGCATAATGTTATAACTTTTTTCAACCCGTTATGTTATAAAAATCGACGCATAATGTTATAACTTTTTTCAACCCGTTATGTTACAACAAATTAACCGATAATGTTATAACTTCTGTATACTAATTCCAGTTACAGCTTTTGTAGATGGACTTTACCACTTACCATTTATTGCCGCATAAAGGTATGTAATATTTATACTAAAGGTTTCTGCTCTGGTTAAGGCGAGGAGACACCCCCCCCCCCCCCCAACTCCCGGGGATTTATCATAGAATGACCTAGTCACGTTACATAGACGCGGATTATCCTGGTAACTCAATCGTGTGACGTCATTACCATGATCATCCAGTGCCCAACATGGTGAAGGCGGGGGTGGTAGAGGAGGGGTGCTATTTTATCCGGTTGGTACGTTTACCAACATGCGTAGTCTCCGCTTCCAGAAATGTAGTGTACCATAGTCCACTGACGCCTTTGGGGATGGGCAAATGCCTCTGTTTCTGCTTGTTTTGGGCATCTAAAACTCATTTGTCGCATATTTCTTAGTCATAAGAATATCTTATTGTTCATTAATTTGACATTTTAACAACTAACAGTGATCAAAAATGAGGTGGCGTTAAAAGAGGCCAAAAAGTTGGATGGAGCTAGGTACATATGGTGGATGTGGCGGGCTGGTAGTGTCGCGCGGAAGCCGAAGAATAAGATGCGAGACTGGGTGGGAAGAGGAATGGGGTTTAGGAGGATTGAAAGGGGTGGACAGGGATTAGGCTTAGGAAGATTGGAGGTCATGGATTAGTACACCAGGGTGATTGTGCAGATAAAGCTATCTGAGAATACTGTAAGAGAGTAGTGCTAGTCGGTATGATAATATAGATGGTGGAGATGTTGGAAGAAGTGGAAGTGATGAATTTGGGATTACAGGTTCTGGAAAAGGCGGAATCACTAGAATAGGCAGTATAGGGAGAAGGAGGAGATTGTGGAGGAGGAGTTGTGTTGATGTTGGTGTTTTGGCGGTGTTGGTAATGGTGTTGAGTAGTTATGTATGTTGAAAATGAGCCATTTTGTAGGACTCCGGTGCAGGACCCCGGAAGTGACGTCATGTCACGTGATTGGGCGATCATGTTGGGTTGTCATGATAGTGCACGTGGGTGGCCATGTTGTGATGTCATTATCATGATAATAGGTGGTAGAAGTGCGTATGCGCAGCGCGTGTTGTTATGGGGACACGTGCTCCGTCTCACCCTTAACAACCCGACAATAGATATCGAATTAATCCAAACATACCGACAATCTTCAGAAAACTGACCCAAACACTCCCGAAAACACTCCCAAGTTAAGGTAGGATAGTATCCTTAATGAGGGTATGAGACGTATGAAGAGGTACTCATTGCGTTCATTTTCATAGCTTTCATTTTGAGACGTATGATTTTGCGCGCATCGTGCTCATTTTCATAGCTTTCATTGCTTCATACGACGAAAAGGGGGTTCCGTGGGTTTAGTATCCTTAAAATATAGGATAGTATCGTTACCTAATGTCCGACCATATAATGGACGCGTAATTTATCACAGAAATGGGTTTATTACAATAATGTTTGGTTTATTACAATAGAGTTTTTTTTTAACTGAGAGATAAACTGGAAGGGGGGGGGGGGGATGCCGCCCCTGTCCCCGTTGTCCTACTTCCCCCTGCCCCTGGAGCTCCTGAAGTCCCGGTCCCTCGAGTTTCTGGCGAGTTACTAAATCAGTACTGGCAGGATTCGGGAGTGTTTTCGGGAATGTTTTGGACAGTTTCCTGAAGATTGTCGGGTTGTTTGGATTAATTCGATATGTATTGTCGGGTTGTTAGGGATGAGACGGAGCGCGTGTCCCTATAACAACACGCGCTGCGCATACGCACTTCTACCACCTATTATCATGATAATGACATCACAACATGGCCACCCACGTGTACTATCATGACAACCCAACACGACCGCACAATCACGTAACGTGACGTCACTTCCGGAGTCCTGCACCGGGGTCCTACGAAATGGCTCATTTTCAACATGCATAACAACTCAACACCATCACCAACACCGCCACAACACTAACATCAACACAACTCCTCCCCCACAATCTCCTCCTTCTCCCTATACTGCCTGTTCTAGTGATTCCGCCTTATCCAGAACCTGTAATCCCAAATTCATCACTTCCACTTCTACCAACATCTCCACCATCTATATTATCATAGCGTCTAGCACTAGTCTCTTATAGTATTCTCAGATAGCCTTCTCTGCACAATCACCCTGATGTACTAATCCATGACCTCCTCTCTCTCTCTCAGCCTAATCCCTGCCCACCCCTTTCAATCCTCCTAAACCCCATTCTTCTTCCTACCCAGTCTCGCATCTTATTCTTCGGCTTCCGTGCCATCTTATTCTTCAGCCCCCGCCACATCCACCATATGTGCCTCGCTCCATCCAACTTTTTGACCTCTTTTAACTCCACCTCATTTTTGTTCACTGTTAGTTGTTAAAATGTCAAATTAATGAACAATAAGATATTCTTATGACTAAGAAATATGCGACAAATAAGTTTTAGATGCCCAAAACAAGCAGAAACAGAGGCATTTGCCCATCCCCAAAGGCGTCAGTGGACTATGGTACACTACATTTCTGGAAGCGGAGACTACGCATGTTGGTAGACGTACCAACCGGATAAAATAGCACCCCCTCAACCACCACCCCCACCTTCACCATGTTGGGCATTGGATGATCATGGTAATGATGTCACACGATTGAGTTACCAGGATAATCCGCGTCTATGTAACGTGACTAGGTCATTCTATGATAAATCCCCGGGAGTTGGGGGCGGAGGTGTCTCCTCGCCTTAACCAGAGCAGAAACCTTTAGTATAAATATTACATACCTTTATGTGACAATAAATGGTAAGTGGTAAAGTCCATCTACAAAAGCTGTAACTGGAATTAGTATACATTAGTTATAACATTATCGGTTAATGTGTTGGTACATAACGGGTTGAAAAAAGTTATAACATTATGCGTCGATTTTTATAACATAACGGGTTGAAAAAAGTTATAACATTATGCGGAGTTTATAATATTATCGGTTGTTTACTACATTTTTTGTAACATTATACGTTGGTGTAACATTATGCGGCGTTGTAACATTATCGGTTGTAACAGGGCGGATGCGGGCGATTCGTTGGGTAAAGGGTTAAAATCCAGATAGATGGAATTTCCAACTACTCAAGACTTGCCATTTGAATTTCCAACTATAGGAAATTTTGGCCAGGATTGGGGCATACCTCCCCTCTCCACCCCCCCCCCCCCTCCCCCGCTATTGCCACATCCTTGTCTCAACCAGTCTCATCTGTCGTTTTCCTGTCTACAACTATGTCTGGGAATAATAAACACTTGCTGACGTAATTTGACCCTGGTTGGGGTGTGGGAGAAGAAGACGAAGAACGACAGCGTCGATAGCAGCAGCAGCAGCAGCAGCAGCAGCAGCAGCAGCAGCAGCAGCAGCAGCAGCAGAACAACAACAAGATTGGCAACGACAACAACAGAAGAAGAAGCACTGACAACGTCGACACCGGCAGCAGCAGCAACAACAACAACAACAACAACAACTTTATCCACAATTCAAGAATAAAATATTTGCTTATGATTTGTAATAAGTCAGTATGTACAAAAGCGTATGTCCAGAAGGCGGTCTTGAAAGAACTTGGTAACTGACACATCATGGTCCTAATTGTATTTTTTCAATTCAAGCAGCCACATCTTCACAGATATGATCTATACATATATATATATATATATATTGGCATGTATTTAAAAACTAGAGCAGTATGTTAGTATGTCTGGTAAATTCATTTAGACTGAACTGTTTTACTGACTGTGTTATATGAGTATACAGTTGAGAAGTGAGAAAGTGCCGGGGAACTAGAGACACGGAAATTCGGTTCTGATAGATTTTTTCCCACACAATAGGTCTATTTCATCTGGGGCTTAAATGACTGGATTTCTTTGTTTATTTGGGCGTAAAGTCACTTTCAACACGAACAGTTTCACGCCCGAGAACCACCGTCAGAAATGTCCCTGTCAGCAATGCAACTGCCAGCCTTTCTAACGTAGTAGAACTGCACAAGCAGTTAGCATCAGCACTGCAACTGTCAGCCTCTGTAACGTTGTAGAACTGCACAAGCCGGTGTAAATTCCAACTGTAAGTAATTTCGATAGGTGGTTGCACTGCAGCGCTGGGTGATATCTTTTAACCCCTTTTAACCCTTTGCCCACATCCGCCAGCGTAATATGCAAATACAGCTGTTGAAAAAATATTATTTTTCGAAAAATTTCAACAAAACCATATCATGTGACCCCTCACATGATATGGTTTTGTTGAAATTTAAAAAAAAAAATTAAAAAAATGATATTTAAAATAATGAATTTTGAAATCGTCTGCGTTGGTTAAAGGGTTATGAACCCTTCTGAAATTTTTTCACTAGTCCCGAAACGGAAAAAGCATCATTTATAATGTGTCTGGGTCAGAAAATTTACCGGATTGATGTCAGAGTCGAAATTTTGAGGTCATGTCAATTTTAGAGTAGGAAATTTGAAACTCAAGTTTCTAATTGGAAATAAAAGATTAAAATTTCTCATCATTAAGTTGGAATTTTAATATTTTTCATGTACAATGTTAATTTATTGAATTTCCAACTATTTGATTTTTGACCTCGAAATTTCCAACAATTGAAAAAAAATCCACCTAGCTGGGGGAAGGGGAGGGGGGGGGGTGGGTGAGACCCCCATCCCCACCCACACACACACACACACACCCCTTGTCGCCACAGCCATGAGTACACCTTAGTAGTAGTACACATAATACGCATTGGATAGGAATATCAGAAATATAACCGAGAGAATTATGTTCAAAAAACAGTTTGAGTTAAAATTACTGTCTGCATACTCAGACAATGTTCACTGTAATAACGCATATTGTAGTCCCTGAATTTGTTGGGGTTCAATGTAGCTTTTTACGCCATAAAAATAAAAAAAATCCGTCCAGCTTATCCACCTCTGGCTAAACTGCATTTACCGCCTAGGAAACTTTGAATGAAATCCCCCCTAAACTGATATTGATATTGATGGTGGTATTGATATTGATGTTTATATTAATATCAATATTAGTATTATTATTGCACCACCAGCGTACTCCAGGCATTGGTCTGGTCGCCTCGTGAACTCCACCTGGATCCGAGGAATCACAGTAATGTAACAGTAATGTAACTCCGTTAAAGACACGTGGGCTGTCGGTGTCAGGATGGGAGATATTTCGTAGCGAGCTACCAGGTGAATCAAGTCACAACTTCCATTCCAAGTCATGTTTACCCCCCCCCCCCCCACCCCACACCCACCATCATACTAGCCTAGACCTGAAAATATATTGAATGAAACACTATATGACAGTCTGGTTTTAAACGTTGCAAAAAGTAATCGTGGAAGACAACAGGAAGACAGCCAATCTGGCTATGTTGTCTCCCTGCGGTACACTACTAACACGCTACGTTGAACATGAAGGTAGTACTGAAGCCGAAAATCTTTCTTTCGTGCCAAAATTATTTTGATTAACATTAAAGGTACTTCTATTTGCATTTGTACTTGTATACTGTTAAATAAAAATCAATCAATCAATAAGTGTCGGACCAACTCTTGAAATAAGTCGTGGTCCGGCGGCAATGTCTTGGTAAAACCAATGGCAATCTGCCACATTTTTTTACCACGACATTCGCAGCGGTTCTTTATAACAAAGAAGGATGTATTTTTACAACACATCAGACCATATTATCCCTAAAAATGCCATTAACCCCCTGCACACTGATGTCAAAATATACAGATTTGAAGTAGCCATTTTTTCTATAATGCAACTGGGAATTTAACCAATTCAATCTTGTTTGACAGAGCTCATTGAGCTCTGTCAAACAAGATTGAATTGGTTAAATTTCTAGTTGCATCATGGGAAATATTCACACCCGGAACTTTAGATATTTCGACATCAGTGTGCAGGGGGTTAACATACACTTCAAAAAATAAATGTTCTTTTTAAAACAAAAACTGGTTCTATCTTGTCCGAGGTGGAACCAGTTTAGTTTAAACAGTATTTATTTCACATCAAATAAATTTACCAAGATTAGCATTCAATTTTAACAGAATAATACATGAACTGAAGTAGATTCAGCAGTAAACTTGGAGCTTATTCAACGCAGTCTCCAAACATTTTGAAACAAAGCGAATATAAATACCTGGTATATTGGTTCTATACAGAACCAAAACTGGTTCGATATGCCAACTGTTCATATCTCCTTTGCTTAATAATGATTTGAGACAACCTCGTATAAGCTCTAAACTTACAGCTGAAACCCCCTCAATTTATGTTTAATTCTGTTTATATTTAATGTTAATCTTTATAAATTTATTTGATTTGAAAAAAATACTGTTTAAACATAACTGGTTACATCTCAGAGACAAGATTAGAACCAGTTTTGGTTCAAAAGAGGACCTATATTTTTTGCAGTGTATTGTCCCTAAAGTTGGTGCCGACAAGTGCCCATGGCTGATACACGATTAATATAGGCATGCGTACGTGAAAAATATTCTAATTTTAGAATTAGACTAAAGGTATTTCGAATTTTCAATATCCCTTTTGCAATTTTTGGGCAACACTTCTATTATCTCTTTCAAGCGAAAAAACCCCAGAGATAGCGGAATGGACTGGTAACGGGAGAGGATAATGGACAGGAGCCAACCGCCATCAATTTTCCTTGGTTAAGGCCTAAAGAAGTTAAAAATCTGTTTCTCAGGCCCTCCCGAATGCTCTCCTTTTATAACTAATTCAAACTTCAAAAAATAAAAATTAAATTGTTTACGTCTAATATTTTACCCAAGTTAATAAAATTGATAAATTTGTCCCTTGAATGCAAGAAGGCTTTGCAATGCTTTAGCATTGCAGTCTTCTTGCACTCAAGTGACGAAATACACCACCACCCATGCTATTTTGGACCGTAGATTATGAGGCCTAAGACATAAAACAACCAAGAACATGAACCTTTGGTGGCAAAGAAATAATTACAAAAAATAAAAATTGAAATAAAAACATTTTACAAAATGGCCTGAGAAACAGAAAATCTATTTTATGAGGCCTAACATCTCCCCTTTTTGTTTACTATAGGGAATGATGTTCATTGCGTGCATGATTGTGCAAGCGGTGGGAGTGGGGGGGGGGGGTGGGGGGTGAGGAAGTTGAGCTCGTTTCAATAAGGAGTCATAAGCTATGTTTTTGACTCAAAAAGTGGAAAAATGAGTTATTCAATACTTTTGTTTGCAAATGTCGTCTGCTTTTCATGTTAGGTAAAGGGTTAATAACTCATTCATTAAAATGACAATGCAGGGCGATGCATTAACAAAAATGGCGCTGGAAGTACTTTAATGTATTTAAGTGTCTTTTGAAAGAGTTTAGGATTACAAAATAAACAGAAACCTCAACTCGTTCCGTTTCTTTCGAAATTTAAAATAAACGCGACCAGGAAATTTGGTCTGGACCGAACTTTACTATGGGGACTGATGTTCGTTTAGTTCGGTCCAGACCAAATGTACTGAACTCGTTTTGTAAATTTCGATATAAACTGGGGATGAGTCGGTGATCCTGTATTTAACCCTTTACCCAACGCAGACGATATCCAAATTTATTATTGTAAATATAATTTTTTAAAATTTTTCAAAAAATTTCAACAAAACCATATCATGTGACCCTCGTTGGAACGAGCTCGTCGAGCTCGTTCCAACGAGGGGTCACATGATATGGTTTTGTTGACATTTTTTGAAAAATAATATTTTTTCAACTGCAGAATTTGCATATTACGCGGGCGGATGTGGGCGATTCGTTGGGTAAAGGGTTAATACATCTCTATTGTTATAATGGAAGATCCACAAGCTAAACTGTTGCATAGATTCCGCTGCGAACGCATTACAAACAGTCTTGGGCTCTGTAGCTAAATCTTACTAAAATTACTGGTGTCATTGGCAGTGGCCTGCGGCTATTGCAATAATATGGTTGAAGGCAACGTTGTTTGGGTTCCCATAAAGATTTCCTTTGTTTTCTCGGCGTCTCCAAAAAGAAAACAATGGGTCAGGCTTTGTCCAGGGACTTTGATGACGGGTCTCGGATGTGGGAAGGATGTTGACCACCTGTAGATTTACAATTTCACCCCAACGGTATACACAAAATTCCGGTTACCAATACACAATTTTCGACAGGTAGGAAATTCCACTTGCACCCCCCTCCCCACACCCGAGTCAAACTTCCCAACTATATGTGTTAAGATGTAGAATTCTATATGTACACCCCACCCCCACACTTTACTGTATATTATCCAACTGAAGCTTTCAATAGTAACAAATGCCTTCGACAAATCAATATTTGGGGTGATTTTTACTACTTTTCGATCAAAATTTGGAGGACTTTCCAAACTTTTCGATTTTGGCTAAATTCTAGACAGGTTTGGAAAAGTTCCACTAGGGAGGGCCCGGCCTGAAATTTCCAACTTTTTTCCAATTTTGGCTACGAACTTCCATCCAATGTAAATGTGACGAATGATGAGGAGTGACATTCCTCCCTCCCACACATACCTTGTTGCAACGTCCCTGGGTTGGTCTCCCCGGTTTTGTGGGGAGTTGTTGGTTACCCAGAACAAAAGAAAAATACAGTTCCTCATTAAAGCGGTTAAACAAGACTTTTAGGGTGTGTGTGTGAGGATGTGTGCGTGAGGATGGTTGTGTGGGGGTTAGGATGAGGTGACCCCACAATAATAATTCCAGTCGGTACATTTCCGTTTGGAATGGAGTCTTAAAATATCGATTGCTCTTGGATGTCACCATGTCCTTTCCTCCGAGACGATTTTATTGCTGTACTTGGGTAATAAAAAAACCAAGAACCCCCCCTTCCCTTTAATAATTTTTCCAGCAGGTACATTTTCGTCTGGATTAACCCTTTACCTAATATAAAAAGCAGACGACACTTGCCAAATAATACTTGAATAACTAATTTCTTTCATTTTTTGTCTCAAAAACATAGGTTATGAACCCTCGTTGGAACGAGCTCGACGAGCTCGTTCCAACGAGGGGATCATAATCTTTGTTTTTTGCAACAAAAATGAAAAAACTAATGAAAATTAATTGGCTATTTTTGTGAATAGCGCTGGCTCGTTTTTGTCGTTGCGTTGGGTAAAGGGTTAAAGTCATAAAAATATCGATTTTCTCTTGGTTGTCATCAAAAGCTTTCTTCCGAGCCGCCGATTTCATACCTACACTTGTGACAAAAATCAATTCCTTGCTTGAAATGATTTTTTTCGATTATGAAAAAGCTTCAAGTGCAACTGATGGCAAAGTAACTGTAGAACACAGAAAGAACAGAGTAATTACTGGGAATTTGTAGTAGAGGGTGACATTTTTAATCCTTTATCTAACACAACTAGAGGACAACATCAAGCCTCTAAATAAGCAATCTGTCATTTGCAGAAGAAGGTCCCTGGAGGGTGAATTTGCTAATGCTATCCCATGCAGTGGACCAGTTTATCCTCACGGTTCCTCTTTCTGTCATGGATTGAGACCTTGATTCAGATTGAGGTTCACAGAGGGTAAAGTTGGGGATGCTATCCTGCTTTGCAAGGTAGCATCACTAAATTCACCCTCTGGGGGGCCTCATTTTGCAGATGACAGTCTGCTTATTTTCTGGTTTCCAGGTAGAAGAGCCAGGCCTGAAAATAAGCAGTCTGACATTTGCAGAATGAGGTCCTCAGAGGGTGAATTTAGTGATGCTATCCCATACAGTGGGCCAATTTATCCTCTGGGTACTTCTTTCTATTTAGTTTTCACAGAGGATAAATTTAGTGATGCGTCCCTGCTGTGCAAGGTAGCATCACCCAATTCATTCTCTGGGGACCTCGTTTTGCAAATGCCAGTCTGCTTATTTACAGATCTGGACAACATTCGGAAAACAATTTCTTGAATTGCTGTTGTTTCCCCAATTTCTTTGCCTAAAAAACATAGCTTCTGATCCCTAACTGGAACGAGCTCTGTTTTTGAGGCAAACATTGAACAAAAAATAAAAACTGAATGGCGATTTTTATGACAAGCGTTAACCGGTTATGGCCATTGCGTTCGGTAAAGGGCAGACAACTGTAGTAACCATGGCGGTTCCAGAACATGCACCATCACTGTTACTGCTGTTATCAACATATCAACATTATAGGGAGCACGGTGGCGCAGTGGTTAAAGTATCGTACTTCAAACAGAGAGGTACGCGGAACTTAATCCTGACTGCCCACATAGGGGCATGGTGGGGCTATGTACTATAGTGTACTACACGTCGGTGGTGAACTTGTCCTCAACCAATGCTAACCCTACACTGCAAAAAATATAGGTTCCCTTTAGAACCAAAACTGATTCTAATCTTGTCCCTGAGATGGAACCAGTTCTGTTTAAACAGTATTTATTTCAAATCAAATAAATTTATAAAGATTAAAAATTGCAAAATGGATATCGAAAATTCGAAATACCTTTGGTCTAATTCTAAAATTAGAATATTTTTCACGTACGCATGCCTATATCCCGTGTATCAGCCATGGGCACTTGTCGGCACCAACTTTAGAGACGATACACTGCAAAAAATATAGGCTCTCTTTAGAACCAAAACTGGTTCTAATCTTGTCCCTGAGATGGAACCAGTTCTTTTTAAACAGTATTTATTTCAAATCAAATAAATTTATAAAGATTAACATTAAATATTAACAGAATTAAACATAAATTGAGGGGGTTTCAGTTGTAAGTTTAGAGCTTATACGAGGTTGTCTCAAATCATTATTAAGCAAAGGAGATATGAACAGTTGGCATATCGAACCAGTTTTGGTTCTATACAGAACCAAAACTGGTTCGATATGCCAACTGTCCATATCTCAAAATGTTTGGCGACTGCGTTGAATAAGCTCCAAGTTTACTGCTGAATCTACTTCCGTTCATGTAATATTCTGTTAAAATTGAATGCTAATACTGGTAAATTTATTTGATTTGAAATAAATACTGTTTAAACAGAACTGATCTTGATTTGGAATATTTACGTCGTTGACTTCTCTACAAGGTACCAAATACTCCTCCTCAGATTACGATACAGCCTTATATGCCGATGTGGCGTTAAACACCAATGAATAAATCAACTCATCAGTTCAGGAGATAAGAGTACATCTTATTAGAGGCATGCTGTTCAAATCTGGTTTGAAAGTTGGATGATGTGAGGGCCTGCATGAATGTGAGAGCCTGCATGAACAAACAGGATTTGTTCGGCTCTGATTGCTTTGATCACAATAATTACTGGCTTATCTATTACCACACAGTTCAGAAAGAAAAGCATGTCACGTAACGCACATAGTAACCCCCTCCCCAAGTTTAAAAGACCCCTTACGTTCCTGGCAGGGCGTGTCCAAGCACTGGTATTAGTTTTATGTATGGCGGACAGAATGAACACTTGAGGGAGGTCAGCTGCTCTTTGTGCAATCTGCGAAATCAACAGGTCCTACCTCGAGGGCCCGGCGTAAGTCAGCGAATGATAGTCCCGGCTTACACAATTAGGTGATTACCCCAACTTCTCATTTTCCCAGAGACCTTGGTAACGAACGAATGATTCTAGCTGGGAACAGTGAGAGGTAAACTGTCCTGTAATTAAAAAAAATCGTGGGGCTCGAAATTGCATTTTAGAATTAGTAAGCCTCTTTAAGTGGGACATTACACGTCGGCTCGTGGTTACGCCCCAACACTACCCCATTCAAGCTTCGTCTTCCCCACACAATAGAGTTGGCAGCCAGATACCATGATCCTGGTATTAACCCTTTACTTAACATGAAAAGCAGACGACACTTGCAAACAAAATTCTTGAATAACTAATTTTTTTCATTTTTTGTCTCAAAAACATAGGTTATGACCACTCATTGGAACGAGCTCGACGAGCTCGTTCCAAAGAGGGGGCATAACCTATGTTTTTGAGACAAAAAATGAAAAAAAATAATGAAATGTAATTTTTTTTTATGAATAGCGCTGGCCGGTTTTGACCGTTACGTTGGGTAAAGGGTTAAGGTCGTAATGGAATTCAATTATTTAGGTTATTAATGATATAATCGTTAATATTTTTGTTCCAGTAAACCAGAAAAATGTCAAGGCTACACAAGGCTGTTCTCCCAAGTTCAAATACAGAGGAGGACTTAGTCTCCCTCCCCAGCCACTCCCACCCCAGTTTCGCCGCGTTCGAGAGTTTCAATAGGAGGAGGCGGCACCTCGTCTTTTGTCCTGACAATAAAAATTGAGATACAAATTGATTTTAGAATGATGCTGGTAAGTATTGGGAGACACACAACCAATGTGCGTGTGACGAATCAGGTATGCATTATTTGCCTTCAGTATAAGTTTTTATGTTTTGTAATACATCGTAGGACATTATTCATAAGCAACAGATGTAGGTAATGACTTGCAATTGTGGCGCTCTGATGATCAGAGAGTACTTTAATAGATTTTAAAAAATTCCGTTCTAATCTACATGACGATTAATTCAGCTATAATTTATTTATAATGAGAACAATCCCATACAATATTCCAGGCAATAGTTTTTTTTATTAACTTCCATTAACTCTTCGGCGAACAAATCGATCAAATTTAATGCGAGAACTGAAGATTTCAACAATTCAGTTTTTCATTTTTTTTTCAAAACATTATGACTACACCTCACCCTCATCCCCACACCCATACACGACAGCGAACTCGTCGAGCTAGTAATTAATCAAAGGCATATTTTGAAGAGATAAATTTAGTTCCTTTAAGCATTCACCTAACATGAAATGCAGACGACACTTGCCCAAAAAAAATTCTTGAATAACTAATTTTTTAAATTTTCTGTCTCAAAAACATAGGTTATGACCTCTCATTGGAACGAGTTCGATGAGCTCGTTCCAAAGAGGGGCCATAACCTATGTTTTGAGACCAAAAAACGTTTTTAACCCCCCCCCCCCCCCGGCGAGGATCAAACCGTAAACCTTTCGGTTTGAAGTCCGATGTCGTAACAACCATTAACCCTTTACCTAACATGAAAAGCAGACGACACTTGCAAACAAAATTCTTGAATAACCAATTTTTTTTACCCTTTACCTAACATGAAAAGCACACGACACTTGCAAACAAAATTCTTGAATAACTAATTTTTTCATTTTTTTGTCTCAAAAACATAGGTTATGACCACTCATTGGAACGATCTCGACGAGCTCGTTCCAAAGAGGGGTCATAACCTATGATTTTGAGACAAAAAATGAAAAAAATAATGAAATGTAATTGGCTTTTTATGAATAACGCTGGCCGGTTTTGACCGTTACGTTGGGTAAAGGGTTATGGTTGTAAGGGAATTCAGTTATTAAGTTATTAATGATATAATCGTTAATATTTTTGTACCATTAAACCAGAAAAATGTCAAGGCCACACAAGGCTGTTCTCCTAAGTTCAAATACAGAGGAGGACTTAGTCTCCCTCCCCAGCCACTCCCACCCCAGTTTCGCCGCGTTCGAGAGTTTCAATGGGAGGAGGCGGCACCTCGTCTTTTGTCCTGACAATAAAAATTGAGATACAAATTGATTTTAGAATGATGCTGGTAAGTATTGGGAGACACACAACCAATGTGCGTGTGACGAATCAGGTATGCATTATTTGCCTTCAGTGTAAGTTTTTATGTTTTGTAATACATCGTAGGACATTATTCATAAGCAACAGATGTAGGTAATGACTTGCAATTGTGACGCTCTGATGATCAGAGAGTACTTTAATAGATTTTAAAAAATTCCGTTCTAATCTACATGACGATTAATTCAGCTATAATTTATTTATAATGAGAACAAATCCATACAATATTCCAGGCAACACTTTTTTTATTAACTTCCATTAACTCTTCGGTGAACAAATCGATCAAATTTAATGCGAGAACTGAAGATTTCAACAGTTCAGTTTTTCATTTTTTTTCCAAAACATTATGACTACACCTCACCCTCACCCCCACACCCATACACGACAGCGAACTCGTCGAGCTAGTAATTAATCAAAGGCATATTTTGAAGAGATAAATTTAGTTCCTTTAAGCATTCACCTAACATGAAATGCAGACGACACTTGCCAAAAAAAAAATTCTTGAATAACTAATTTTTTAAATTTTTTTGTCTCAAAAACATAGGTTATGACCTCTCATTGGAACGAGTTCGATGAGCTCGTTCCAAAGACGGGCCATAACCTATATTTTGAGACCATAAAATGTTTTACCCCCCCCCCCCCCCCACCACCACCACCACATCGCCTGGGCAATCGGGATGAAGTGCCTTGACCAAGGACACAACGCATTTACCCCTGGTGAGGATCAAACCGTAAACCTTTCGGTTTGAAGTCCGATGTCGTAACAACCATTAACCCTTTACCTAACATGAACAGCAGACGACACTTGCAAACAAAATTCTTGAATAACCAATTTTTTTTACCCTTTACCTAACATGAAAAGCAGACGACATTTGCAAACAAAATTCTTGAATAACTAATTTTTTTTTTCATTTTTTGTCTCAAAAACATGGGTTATGACCACTCATTGGTACGAGCTCGACGAGCTCGTTCCAAAGAGGGGTCATAACCTATGTTTTTGAGACAAAAAATGAAAAAAAATAATGAAATGTAATTGGCTTTTTATGAATAGCGCTGGCCGGTTTTGGCCGTTACGTTGGGTAAAGGGTTATGGTTGTAAGGGAATTCAATTATTTAAGTTATTAATGATATAATCGGTAATATTTTTGTACCATTAAACCAGAAAAATGTCAAGGCCACACACGGCTGTTCTCTCAAGTTCAAACGCAGAGGAGGACTTAGTCTCCCTCCCCAGCCACTCCCACCCCAGTTTCGCCGCGTTCGAGAGTTTCAATGGGGGGAGGCGGCACCTCGCATTTTGTCCTGACAACAAAAATTGAGATATAAATTGATTTTAGAATGATGCTGGTAAGTATTGGGAGACACACGACCAATGTACGTGTGACGAATCAGGTATGCATTATTTGCCTTCAGTTTTAGTTTTTGTGTTTTGTAATACATCGTAGGACATTATTCATAAGCAACAGATGTAAGTAATGACTTGCAATTGTGACGCTCTGGTGATCAGAGAGTACTTTAATAGATTTTTAAAAAAATCGGTTCTAATGGACATGACGATTAATTCAGCTATAATTTATTTATAATGAGAACAATCCCATAGAATATTCCACGCAATACTTTTTTTTTATTAACTTCCATTAACTCTTCGGTGAACAAATCGATCAAATTTAATGCGAGAATTCAAGATTTCAGCAATTCAGTTTTTCATTTTTTCTTCCAAAACATTATGACGACACCTCACCCTCACCCCCACACCCATACACGACAGCGAACTCGTCGAACTAGTAATTAATCAAAGGCATATTTTGAAGAGATAAATTTAGTTCCTTTAACCCTTTCGTTCCTACAGGTCCATATTGAGTACGGAACCAACTGTTGACGGCCTGTGCGATAAGTCCGTACCCAGTACGTCGATACCACATACATATACAGGGAATGGATATCATAGCTCGTTGTTATTCTCAATAGAACGCATATTATGCGAAATGCAAGCGACAGACGATATGGCATTATCCATTTGTTCTCAACCATATTTCGCGTCTGTGTAAATTCCGAAATACCCGAGGCAACAACGCACTCATTATCCCAAACTTGGCCCAACATAAGTGTATTTTTGTCGTCCTGCGCCACACGGCGACAAAACAAAATAAAAATTATATAACGGCCTGTGGAGGAAAGTTTGGACTACATGGTCAGTCCATTAAATAGGAACTAAATTCAAGTCGACTAAACGTCTTTTTCTTTTGAAATTTATGGAGTGTGGCTGGGAGTAGTTTTGGAAACATTGTTGAACTCAGTCAACGTTGTTCCAATATACAGTACGTGGAGAGTGGATTGTAACAAAATCACCCGTAGAGTGGGGGTATCACCCAAAGTATCACTTTCAAATTCTGCACATATGGACAAAAATCACAAACAATGTTTCAGCCAATGGACCTCCGGGTTAAACCCGGAGGTCCATTGGCTGGAACTTTGCTTGTGCTTGTTATGGTTTGCAACAAATCTGCAATTATTGCTTGGATGGAATCGCCACTCCACGGGTGATTTTGTGCTAATACACTTTCCACGTACTGCATAATAACAGTTTTAAATTTACAAATACGTGAAAGTTATTGGTGTTTTCATTTTTCTCACTTTAACCCCATTCCCTCCAATATATGGTTCAGCACAAGATATTACCAAATTGTACAGCAGCGAAATGCTTAAGCATTCACCTAACATGAAATGCAGACGACACTTGCCAAAAAAAAAAAAAATCTTGAATAACTAATTTTTTTAAATTTTTTGTCTCAAAAACATAGGTTATGACCTCTCATTGGAACGAGCTCATCGAGGGGGCATAACCTATGTTTTGAGACCAAAAATGAAAAATTAATGAAAATTAATTTGCCATTTTTGTGAATAGCGCTAGCCGGTTTTGGCCGTTACGTTGGGTAAAGGGTTGAGAGTAGAGAATATGAGTGCCGTGTGCAACTATTACTGACTGAAGAGCCACGGTTCTGTCATTACAAAAGTGAACAGATGATCTCGATCCGGAGTCAATACTATTAAACTTGTAAGATGGTTCTCGTCAGATCACCGAAGTTAAGCAACGTCGAGCCCGGTGAGTCCTCGGATGGGTGACCGTCTGAGCGATCGATTCGGAATCTCGCGTTGTGTCCTTGGGCAAGGCACTTAACCCCGATTGTCCACATGGGGGCTCGATGACGCCGTGTACTAAGGCGTACTGCATGTATGGTGCGCATGTCTTCAACCAATCTAACCCTGCCTGTGCTGCAGTGCGGAGTATCGATGTTCGGGAGCTGGCAGCTGCTCGTCGTTGCTCGGTGGTTCTCTCCGGGTACTCCGGCTTCCTCCACCAGTAAAACTGCTACGGTCACAATTAGCCATTGTGCATAGGTATGTGACCTTGAACACCAATAAATAAATAAATAATCCCACTTAGCCTTCAAAAAGGCTGACACGAGGTTTTTTTCCTGAAAACGAACCGAAACCTAAACGGAATCAGAAAAACTAAAACCTTCCGACCCTGGAGTGTCGTGAACGAATCGCGTTCTAATCCTGATCAGATCGCGAAATAGACCACTTTTTCACTCGTTTGATAGCTATTTACATGCAGCGCACGAACGTGCAAGCATTACGATCGCCCCTTGATCTTTCGTACGCCTCTAAAAGTGTCACCCATATTCTATACCCTCCGCCCCCATAGTTGACCCGTAAATGGTCACAGCTGTTACTGTATCTCAAAACAGCGGTTACAGTAGTGGTGGAGTACTGAATCACACGGGGGTATACAGCATACTACATGCACTTTGAATCAGTTCAAACACTGTTTTCGGACTTGAAATGAATTTTAATTGATGTAAAAAAACCCAAAACCCACACAAGACACGAACACGCGTTCCCCGTAAATCGAGTTCACCGAAACCTCCTCTCAAGTTTTTGCATTCATTTGATTGAGGCTTGTCTGATATAATGTGTCTCATATTACTGAATGACTCAATTGGAAACCGGTATTATCTCATTCAATTACAGGTGCGAGTGTTTACTAAGTATCTACGTAGTTACACACACTCAAACGAGCTGGAACATCACACCACACAAACCGTCTAAAGAAAACGAAACACGTTACACTGACTTCGTATTGAATACCACAATTTTGTTCGGAAATGTTCTCATGATCTTCCATGTACTTAATATGACATGTGCATGCATGACCCCACTCCCACCCTGAAAATTAACTTCTGAGAGTGACTGGGGCATCGCGAAGATGGTGGTGGTGATGGGGTGAGGTACAAGCCTGATTTTGTCCCGACTGTGATTTTTATTGGGGTTTAAGAACACATTCGACAGCCAGGTTCACGTCGCGTAGGACAGTTTTACGGGAGAGAAAGCCGGAGTACCTGGAGTGAATCAATGAGCTGTGGTTAGTAATCGTCCGACTCCCCAACGTACTAATTCTACACAAGCAGGGTTAGTATTTATTGAAGAGACGTACTCCATCGACGTGGGGTACGACTAGAACACGGTGCCACCGTGCAACACGTGGGTAATCGGATTAAGTTCCTTGCCCAAGGAGACAACGTAGTTATCCCTGGTGGGAATCGAACCATGGATCTCTCGGAGTGAAGTCCAATGCAGTAACCACTGAGTCCCCCCCCCCCCCCCCCCCCCCAATTTTGGTGCCTCAGGTCCCGACTGACAAATGTTCCAACAACATTATCAAGACCAGCTAGAAGTATTTTTTTTTTTTGGAATAGCTGGAAATTCCGAGGCCAAAAAGCAAATAGTTGGAAATTCAATAAATTAACATTGTACATGAAAAATATTAAAATTCCAACCAATGATGAGAAATTTTGATCTTTTATTTCCAACTGGAAACTTGAGTTTCAAATTTCCTACTCTAAAATTGACATGGTCTCAAAATTTCGACTCTGACATCAATCCGGTAAATTTTCTGTCCCAGACACATTATAAATGATGCTTTTTCCGTTTCAGGACTAGTGAAAATTTTCAGAATGGTTCATAAAAGATATAACCCAGCGCTGCAGTGCAACCACCTATCGAAACCACTCACAGTTGAAATTTACACCGGTGGCACCCCCCCCCCCCCAGCTGAAACCCTCTAGCCACATCCATGGTTATGACCCCTCTTTGGAATGAACCCGTTATTCAAGAATTTTGTTGCAAGTGTCGTCTGCTTTTCATGTTAGGTAGAATCTATTGTATTATCAGTTCTAGTACTAGTTGAGGGTGGGTGGGTGGGTGGGGGTGGGTGGGGGTGGAGTGAGTGGGCGCAAACATGATATTTGGAAGGCCTTGGGAAATGGAGAAAACAATTGGAAAAACTCCCAGCCCTCTCCATTGACAGCTACGCCTCCGGAGAGAGATATGGTTTCGGCAAACGATCAATTTTATCAGCATGATATACAGATGTTTCTGAAAACAGGAGAAGGGGCGTGGTATTTATTTATTTATGTGGGGGTGGGGGGTGCGAAAACATGATATTCGTTGAGAGATGGAGAGAAAATTTTGAAAACATTCAGCTCTATAAGAGCGGTCCTAGCCCTCTCCATTGACAGCTACGCCCCCGGAATGAGATATGATTTCGTCAAACGATCAATTTTATCAGCATGCTATACAGATGTTTCTGAAAACAGGAGAAGGGGTGTGATATTTATTTATTTATCTGTTGGTGTTTAAGGTTACATATTTCTGCACAATGGCTCTTCGTGACCGCAACATGGAGATGAAGTCAAGTTCAATCCGGGTCATGATATGTAGAGCAAAGTCGTACGACAGTTTGTCGCCTACAAATGAACTCTAGGAATATATCCACACGCGTTGCATCATCTTTCATTCATTTGCGTGAATGGAGGACTAGGTTGTTAAACTTGTTTACCGTGACTAAGATAAGTTGAATGAGTCCACAACAACTTTTGGTACATCTGCCTTTCAGGCATGTTCACACAAATATGCGCCATCGTGGTATATTTTACGCTTTGCGTATCGAATGCGTTCAAAGTACGGATAGGGGCGATATAAATCAATTATAGCGCATGTGTGTGAGAACTGGAGGGATCGCTAGGGGTGGGAGCGTGTGTGTAGGTGTGTGTGGAGAGGGGGCGGGGGTGGGGGTTACATCCCATTACTTTTTCCAGTAGGGGTATTTGCTAGTAATTTGATAGTATAGATTAATACTCTCTTAAAACACTAGATTCGATTTATTTATTTATTTATTTATTTATTTATTTATTTATTTATTTATTTATTTATTTATTTATTTATTTATTTATTTATTTATTTATTTATTAGTGTTTAAGGTCACATATTTCTGCACAATAGCTAATCATGACCATGACAGTTTTACGGGTGGAGGAAGCCGGAATAACGTCACGACTACCAGAAATATATTTTATTTATTTATTAATTAATTTACAAGCAGTTTTGAGTTTTTTAAACTATTTTCCCTTTGACTATAATATTCTAACTACATTAAGGCATGCCTTCGAAGAAGGCATGCCTTTATGTTGTTAGGATATTAGTTTGTCGGGACTTGAACTATCACAGTCAGGACGAATTGATATACACCCCCAAATCGGTCATCTACATGGCGCCCATGGGTGAACTAGAGGTTATCTATTTATTTATTTATTAAGATTTAACGACTCTTTAACAGCCAAGGTCATATCGTGTCGGTGACAGTTTTACGTGTGGAGGAAGCCGGAGTACCAGGAGAGAACCCCCGAGTAACGACGAGCAGCTGCCAGCTCCCCAACATCGTAACTCCGCACTGCATCACAGACAAGGTTAGATTGGTTGAAGACATGCGCACCATCGACGTGCAGTACGCCTTAGTACACGGCGTCATCGTGCCCCATGTGGACAATTGGGATTAAGTGCCTTGCCCAAGGAAACAACGCGGGAATCAGATTCAATCGCTCAGACAGTCACCCATTCAAGGACTAACCGGGCTCGACTTTGCTTAACTTCGGTGATCTGTCGAGAACCGGTTACCGCAACGCCACCGCACCCCGGGAACTAGAGGTTGGGGCTTGATGGGGTATAGTTCCCCTCAATGCCCTTTTGGATATTTCTCCATAAACGCACGCTTATATTTTTCCAGGGTTGGAAGGGCAAGGTGAGTCATAATGGTTCACCTGGATACGTGTAGTAACGAGGCCCATGGGATTATGTCCTCAAGGCTTAATTCAACGAATCAGTGTTCACTCAGTTTTTTCTTCATCGAGTTTATATTAAGAATTCCAAGTATTACATATGAAGTTGATACCTTGGGGTTGGATTAATTTGAGTACGCTTTTGAATGTTTCAAAAACTGGTACACTGGAGCATATACAGTACGTGGAGAGTGGGTTGTAACTAAATCTCCTGCAGAGTGGAGTTATCACCCAAACTATAACTTTCAAATTTTGAACATATGGACAAAAAACACAAGCAATGTTTCAGCCAATGGACCTCCGGGTTTAACCCGGAGGTCCATTGGCTGAAACTTTGCCTGCACTTGTTATGCTTTGCATCAAATTTCCAATTATTGCTTGGGTGGAATCTCCACTCTACGGGTGATTTAGTGATAATACACTCTCCACGTACTGTTGGCGATGGCACGGGGACTATCAAAGTCACAAGAAAAGGAACGTGTGTCCTCGCTCCCCTCGGTCAAGAACAAGGGGACGAACGCACACCCATGCTCGCAGAGCCCACACTGCTTCCGAGTTCCCGTTCCAAATCATCCATCGTTGGAAATCTGTCATCACTTTTAAAATTCAGTGGAATGGTAAATTTCTATCCCAGGAGTAATTCAGCACCGAAAGCTTTAGTTTAAATAATATTTTATTTTGAGAAAAAATCCAAAATAGCTTTCATTCGAACAGTCTTTCCAAGACAAATATCAACATATATACATACAAACTGGTAACAAAGCTCATGCCAAGTTGAGATAATGTCGATGGGGTGGGGTTCTGCTAGCTATTGTCGCTTTCCATGACGAAACAATTCTAAAATATTAGTGTGGGGGTAGGGGTGAGGTGTGTGTGTGTGTGTGTGTGGGGGGGGGGGGGTGGGGTGGGGGGGGGGGGGGGGTTGTAGCCCTATGCTACTCTGCTGATCGCCCGAATTGCCCTGTTTACCTTCTTCCCAATTGTTGTCCTCTTCTAAAACCGCACAATTAGTCTGTCATTTAAATTCCCAGTTCATATAATATAAGTTTGTCCTGACCTGATAATAAACAAGCTGGCATTGTATCGTGTGTGTGATGCACTGTACCAGTACATATCAGGGGAACTGATTGTAAGACACTAGACTTGGCGAGATGAATTATTAACACTCACGCAGGGTAGTATTCCTTGTATTTCCTACATCTTAAAATTGTAGCCCCCTACTCACGGGGGCGGGTGATTACCCTGCTGGGTGCAACATGCCCAACCACTGCCCTGCGAACGAATAACTCAAGGATTGTTTTCTTTTTCTTGGGGGGGGGGGGGGGGTTAAGACGAACTTAATTCCTTCCAGCACATTGCCCTTCAGAATTTAATGGCGACAACATGACAGTATTTTTTTACGTTTTTCTGGGGGTGGGGGCTCAGTAATAATTTAATTCCACAGCCCAACAGGGCTGTGGGATTAAATTATTACTGACACTTCTTAAGATTTGCAGTTTTGATGAGTTGCCTCTCCTTTGAGCGCCAGAATTTCACTTACGCAAACTTTTAAGGGCGAAAGGGCTTAATGTCGGGCAAGAGGCAAAAGTATTACCCCCGATTGTTCTCCCTTTCTGAAACTCTCTTTACAAAAGAGAAGTCACAAACTAGTGCGAATTTAATGACAAGAATAGAGAAGAACAGCTTTCGCCATGTTAGGTCACGTAAGGGGGAATGGCATAGTGGTCGAGGTATCAAGGCCATTTATACCAACCAGCCCTGGTTGGTCCGGATCTCTTTGTCTCGTTGTAAATCGGTCGCTTTGTGTGCCAGAGGTCGACGGTTCGAGCTTTGGATCCCGCACTTCTCTCGATTTGTTACATTGGTGCCGCGATCGGCCCTCAGCAGTTGGTGGCATTGTGAACGCTGTGGTGAAGCATGATGGATGTTTCGATCGCTCTGATGTAGAATCTGGGGTGAGATTCACGATGGGTGAATCTCAAAGAACGTGAGAGTAGTGTAGAGGTCAAGGTATAAAGGCCAGTTACAAAGAAACGTGGTTGGTCCGGATCTCTTAGTCTCGTGGTAAATGGGTCGTTTTGTGTGCAAAAGGTCGACGGTTCGAGCCTCGGCTCCCGCACTTCTCTCTCGATCTGTTACAATGGGCACACGTATACCATAGTTTCCAAAACAGATCACACGTGGATTAACACATGCAATCCTGTACTATCCGAATCTGTCGTTGCTTTGCAAGGAGATTCTGAGCTACCATTTCGGAAGCTTGTCACATAGTTATGACGTCACTCCTTTGTTTAACCCTTTACCCAACGAATCGGCCGCATCCGCCCGCGTAATATGCAAATTCTGCAGTTAAAAAATATTTTTTCAAAAAATTTAAAAAGATCCATATCATGTGACCCCTCTTTGGAACGAGTTCGTCGAGCTCGTTCCAATGAGGGGTCACATGATATGGTTTGTTTGAAATTTTTTGAAAAATTAAAAAAAATTATATTTAACATAATAAATTTTGATATCGTCTGCGTTGGGTAAGGGGTTAGTTAAAGGAGTTGATAAGATCATATGCTGCATTCAACAAATATCACCCCAAGCTCTTCAACACCTGGGCGATGAAGGCTATGTTTCGAGAACAAAGGCAGTGAATTGGGACAGTGTCAGCTCTGACATAAACATACACCCGTGAACACATTTCAGTGATCTGTATAAAGTGCGTGCTACATAAGTAAGATAATTTTGTTTATTTTGAAATTCCCACCTCAAAACACTTTAGAGTCTAGCGATAGGAGTGCATTTGGGAAAACGACAACACTGTCTACATTTTTATTGAAGATGATTCCATGTTCGACGGACAAATCACTCGATACCACGAATTTCCATCGAAAAACAAAATCGTAATTCTAAGGAATTTCATCAAGTGTCATGATACCTTACAAAGAATATGATAACTGTGCAGTCTCTATATAATAACAGTATGCTGTATTGTAGCCATATTTCTCATTATTTGATTTTAGACGGCGCGGCATATCGAAGCTTTTTCCGTCCGATGACGTTGACTGGAAATCGAAAGTAATTTTCAATGCAAACAAAGCCGACAGTTTTGGAATTTACCCCATGCAGCTCTGTCGCTGTGTTTTAAGAATTTTGTTGCCCCATCTTTGTTCTTGGATATGTGAAGCACATTTGGCCACAAGTTGTTCTCTGGAAATATTATTGTGTTATCAGTTCTGGTATGAATAAGGAAGCAGAGTTCCAGGAGGCAGGGGTGCCTGTTGTCAACTCTATGGGTTGATTACATATGTGTTTCACGTTCTATCATCTCAACCTTCATTTTCATGTATATTTATTTATTTATTGGTGTTTAAGGTCACATACTCATGAGCAATGGCTAATCGTGACCGTGACAGTTTTATGGGTAGAGAAAGCCGGAGTTCCCGGATAGAACCACCGAGCATCGACGAGCAACTATCAGCTCCTCAACATTCTAACTCTGTTCAAGCTCTGCTCAGGCAGGTTTACAAAGGATGAAGACACGTGCAGTACGCCCTAGTACACGGCGTCATCGTTCCTCCATGTAGGCAACCGGCATACAGTGCCTTGCCCAAGGACACAACGTGGGTCGTCCCGGACGGGGATCGAACTCGGGACCTCTAAGATAGAAGTCCAACAGTCTACTACTGAGCCACCGCGCTCCGCTCACTTTGATATACAATTTGTGTATATTTAATTTGAATTTAAGGAATATCAGAGATGAGAATTTTAAAATAAACAAAATTCTCTTACTTATATAGCACCTTAACCCTTTACCTAACACGAAAAGCAGACGACACTTGCAAACAAAATTTTTAAATAACTAATGTTTTTCATTTTTTGTCTCAAAAACATAGGTTATGACCCCTCATTGGAACGAGCTCGACGAGCTCGTTCCAATGAGGGGTCATAATCTATGTTTTTGAGACAAAAAATGAAAACATAATGAAAATTAATTGGGGATTTTTGTGAATAGAGCTGGCCGGTTACGTTGGGTAAAGGATTAATAAAGTATCTGAACCCATTCACTCACTATTTTGAACTTCCTCACCTGGTAATATTATACAACGTTTCACATGTAAAAACAAAACAAAAAGTATGATAAAAATGACGTTTTCCGTTTCACAATAGCACGATTTTGCTGACTCAAAAATAATAATAATAAAAAAAAAAATAGATAGTATTGAAAAGAATGAGAAAAAAATGTCAAATTTAGTTATTTTAATCGAGACTTGGTGTTGAATCTTTCTTGCTGGTTGTGCGTCTTTTATTTGTCTTATTTCAGAAAACAACTTTGCGACAAGTCGTTTACACCATATCAGCTCGTGATATTGAACATACAATGGCTCGGGAATGTTCACTCGGACAAAGCCCTCGTGACTCGTCTCACTTGCTTTCTATCGTGATATAACCCCCCACTTAACATTGAAAATACATTGATAAAAAACAAAGTATTGTCAACATCTGTGCAATAGATGTTTGCACAGTTGAGTTACACGATCGGAAATTAGTGACATACAAAGCGATTGACGGTAACCACCATCGCTGGCTCCCAATTTCGCTCCACATGTGTTCACTGTTTCAGAAACAAATGTGACTGACGTTGGCCCACACCCACGTGACCAAACATGGGGAATGTGCCTGTGACATGAGTTCAATGTGAAACCTATTCTCGTAAGAAAGATCATGATTGCAAGCAAGAGCGAATGCACATCTGAGGCCTCTATACAGACGGAAATGTATTCACGCTTACAAACACGGCCTTAAATGAGAGTCTACGAACCAAGCCTGGGAATAAGCAATCTGTCATTTGCAGAATACGGTCCCCAGCGGGGGAATTTGATGATGCTATACCATACAAATCAGCCAGTTTATCCTCTGGGTACCTCTTTCTGTTTTGACTTGACATTTTGATTTGGAATGAGATTCACAGAGGGTACATTTTGTGACGCTACACTGCTGTGCAGGGTAGCATCACCAAATTTACCCTCTGGGGACCCCAGTCTACAGATGACAGTCTGCTTATTTCCAGGCTTGGTTGTAACCAAGCTAAAGGAGAGTTTTATAGCATCATCGTTAGCGTTACATTGCCTAATGTTGTCATTGCGTTACTATTATTCCAGTGATGAAATGCGGGCCTTTTTCAAAAAGGGTTTTAAAATAATGTTTGAATAGGAGTGTGTTGGGAAGAATCTCAGGGGCACCACCCGGCTATGGGCCATATGTGACCTGATCTGCTGCAAGGCTTGCTGCGATCCATCGATCACAAATCATGCTCGGCTTATCTGTGGTATCTGGATGATGTCCAATGTTAGAGGTTTGTTTGGGTCGCTTAGGTCGCAGAGCAAGAGACGTAGGAAGTATTTCGACCTTGGAGAGGGTGGGGGGGGGGGGGGGGTGGCACGATGATACAAAGCACCCACACACTAATCTATATCAGTGGGACCAATAAGTATTGATGACATAGTAGGATACATTACACAAAGCCATGCGTGGGGCTCACGTACCCCTCATCTACATGGAGAAAAATGAACATTTTTGGCTCCATATTGAAGACATTTGGGGTAAATTTGGTTAATATGCCGCCTCAATATGCGTTTTTCTCGACATTGAAGTCCACAGAAGTGACAAATAAAATGAGGGAATCTTTGGTGGTCACATCTTAACCCTATAAATCCTGGTGGTATCGTCCATGTAAGTTCAAAGGCAGTAATTGGAAGAGTCCATATTTATTATTTGGGGGTAGACCTATTAATATTTTCAACGTGCAGGCCTTAGACCACAAATCTAAATGTTATAGTTCAGTTCCTGGTATTAGAGGGGCATCCACATGACATTTTAGACCTATACAATAACCAAAAGCCAAAAATTCAGCTGGCCTTCCAATTTTGTGCAACGTATTTTTCCCATTTAACGGACAGTCACAGATACTGTCGCAAACAGGACTTCGAGGGGATAGTTAAACTACTGTCCCCTCGAATGTATTGGTACCTACCTTTTCATGTATCTTCTCTTTCGATAAAAATGTCAAAATCTTTATTAGCTGCTGTCGACTTTTCACAATTTTTCTCTGACGATCTCATAGCATTCCCTGAGAATCTCACATTTACTCAGGGGCGCGGTGGCTCAGTTGGTAGAGGTGCAGGCTGCAACCGAGAGGTCCTCGGTTCGAATCCCGCCTGCGGCAACCGCGTTGCGTCCTTGGGCAAGACACTTCACCCCCAATGCCCACGTGGGGGCACGGTGACGCTGCGTACTAAGGCGTACTGCACGTCGACGGTGCACCTGTCTTCAACCAATGCTAGCCCTGTTTGCACCCATAAAACTGTCGTGGTAATGATTAGCCATTGTGCAGAAATATGTGACCTTAAACACCAGTAAATAAATAAATAAATAACTCGCATTTACTCTGAGATTGAGCAGTGTGTATTTCGTCCCCTGAGTTGCAATGTGTTCTATGTGCCTACTGGCAGCCAACTGGAACATTGGAACTCAGGGGACGATTTTTAGCTATCGGAAGCGATTCAAATTGCAATTGTAGTGCACGATTTGTAGAAAATTCCAGTGAAATTTTGCTTCCTTTCACAAACAAGTCCGTCATCGATTTCCGTTCCACACATATGTGCGGAACGGATTCTCATTTTCCGCATAGTTTAGTATTGCTGAAGATAGGAATTCAAAGAACAGGCATGTAATAAAAGCTAAACCTTACTAGAAGAAAACGATCATTGGATAAATCAACTGAAAACCTCTGTTTGAAGGGTAGGTGCCTGAATTTATGTGGAGAAATCGCAAAAAATGCTCACTGCCTTTCAAGATAACTCAAAAATAACAATTTGGATATATTAATGAGGCTATATGAAAAAATATATTCGGGAACCTATTTCTATATGAGTTTCAACAATCGTATGAACACCCCAATGAAATCCTTTGAGCACTACGCCACTCAGCCGACATTCCCACCTGATGTCAGCTTTCATTTCCACTTATACATTACTAGTGATACCCGGCGTTGCACGGGAGAAGATGGTTATATCAGCCGTTTTCGAAATAAAAGTTCATGGTCACCAATTGGAAGGTCAAGGTCACCTCGCGCGGGCACCCCGATAAAGTTCATATGGTCGATGGGTCAATATACCCGCACATATGAAATTTTATACCGATCGGCCCAGCCATTTTCGAAATAAAAGGTCAAGGCCATCAATTTCAAGGTCAAGGTCACCCCGCACGGGCACCCAGATCAAGCCGAAATGATCGATGGGTCAATATACCCGCACATATGAAATTTTAGCCAGATCAGCACAGCCGCTTTCGAAATAAAAGGTCAAGGTCATCAATTTCAAGGTCAAGATCACCCTCACACGGGCACGGCACCCATCCCATTTTACTGGCAGGGACGAATTACCCCGTGTAGAAAATTTGAGATCGATCGGTGGAGGAGCTCACCCGGAACAAAGATAGAGAGAGAGAGAGAGAGAGAGAGAGAGAGAGAGAGAGAGAGAGAGATACAGACACTCGCATTTATATATTAGATAGATTGAAGCAGGAAACCTTCAAACTAGCTCGCATTGCTGACCCTCTTGTAGGTCGTTCATAAAGTGTGCACTTTACAAACTTGGCATCAGTTCACACTTGATTAATTCTCCAAATGCAAAATCACTGAGGGATGGCAGATGATATTGAAAAATTTATGATATAAACAAACAGACAACAGTTTAGGAAAATTCTTTGTCTAGAGGTTTTCATGGATAATTATATAATCTGTAAAGAAATGTATGCACATACAGGCGCATACCCTCGACTGGCTGGTTTTCAAAGATGCCAACAGGATCCAACCCCCAAGAGCTCATTATTCACACCAAACAATTTTCATTTGATATAATTTTTAATCAACACAAGAAATAAAATTACAGTGTATGTGCATTTATACATTAAACTTTAAAAAAATTTAAATGCGTTGATTGTTAGGTGGTCATGTTTGTTCAGAATATCCCTTTTGAAACAGGTTGGAAATGTTTAACCCTTTACCTGGGGGCGCGGTGGCTCAGTTGGCAGAGGTGCAGGCTGCAAGCCGAGAGGTCCCCGGTTCGAATCCCACCTGCGGCAACCGCGTTGTGTCCTTAGGCAAGACACTTCACCCCCAATGCCCACGTGGGGGCACGGTGACGCTGTGTACCAAGGCGTACTGCACGTCGATGGTGCACCTGTCTTCAACCAATGCTAACCCTGCTTGTGTGGAGTTAGTATGTTGGGGAGCTGACAGTTGCTCGCCGTTGCTCGCCGTTGCTCGGTGGTTCTCTCCGGGTACTCCAGTTTCCTCCACCCGTAAAACTGTCGTGGTCATGATTAGCCATTGTGCAGAAATATGTGACCTTAAACACCAATAAAATAAATAAATAACTAAATAACCCTTTACCTAACACAGTATTTTTAAAAAATAAATTCACTTTCACATTTTTCGAAAACAAATTTCACAATTTTTCAATTAAAACCATACAAATATAAATATCATCAGAACCAGCTCAACGAGCTGGTTCTAATGATATCCATATTTGTATGGTTTTATTGAGAGACTTCCGAGGTATTTTAGGCTGTGGCAGGCTTATTTTGGTTAATTTTCTGGCCTTTTTTGGCCGCTACAGTTAAAACTGGAAGTCTTGTCATGAACTGTGCGCTTATCTAGGCTTAATTGCACGTAGGAATTGCGCGCAATTGCCATATCGATTGACATCCAAAGCACAGCAGGTTCTTCTGGTTGCTCATAGCAAACACGGGCAATGCTTCTGCCAATGGACCTCCGGGTTGGCTGAAACATTGCTTGTGCACAGACCAGAATTTGATAGCCTTACTATGGTCATAACGCGTAAATTAACGCGCAGACCGACGTGCTATTTGTGCGCATTTCATGACAGGACTTCTAGTCTTAACTGTATGTTAGGTAAAGGGTTAACTGGATGAGTGCTGAATTATTTTTTAAGTTTTTTTTCTGAAATTTGTTTATTAAAAATTATTGGAGAGTGTTCTAAAGCATCCTCCACTGATTTTTAATTCAACAATTATCTGAAGATGAAATAATATTTTTTTTTGGATGGATATGAAGTATTAACACATAAGATGTTGACAACAGTTCACAGCTCGGATTCGAGTACCATTTTTATCCTCGAGTGGGGCGCGCGGAAGATTATTTCACGAGGTGTTAGCCGAGTGAAATAATCCGCCCATCTAACGAGACGATAAAATCGTACTCAAATCCGAGTAGTGAACTTTTGTATTTATTTTATTTGCTCCTCATTTGTTTTCACCAAAACAATCCTTTATAATTGTTTCCGTGGTTACTTTCAAAACATGTCAATAGGGCGGAAAAAACCCCAAACAAACAACCCCCCCCCCCCCAAAAAAAAAAAAAAAAAAAAAACAACAAAAAAAACCAAAATAGTACCTCATCGCTGAGGGTGGAATACGGTGCTGGGAGTGGAAAATATTCGATGAGTGGGAATACGATTTTTGTTTTGAGGTAGAAAAACGAATTAAATTAAAATAAATAAACTTTAGCATGGTACCCTGACTGACTTTTCGTCGAAGCCGTGATAGTGGCTTCTAGCACTCAACAAGTTAAATCGAGAGAAAAAAGTCGCACAACAGTTATATTAATAACACTAAAACGTCTTAAACGGTTGTGGACTTGTCATTTGTAGATGGTTAACCACACGTAATGTCCTTCATTAACAATTTAACCGTGGAGCTAACAGCACACAATGACATTAAGGTTGAGTACTTGTCAAAGCAAAGGTATCACTTTCAAAATAAAGACATGCGGGCCTTCCTATTCCCCACAAATTAATGTTAGTGGATGTTGTCCCCGAAATATGTAGCTGTACTCTGACATCAATTGGGTTAAAATCAACCCAAATCAATTAGGTTGAGTGACAGGGCTCAAAATACTTTTTTTTTATGCGTAGCAAAATGCTACACATTTCCGAAAAATGAATAGCATTTTGTTTAAATTGCATATCAGTTCTTGTATACCGGAGTTATGCCACACTGTTTTGTATTGAACTCTTCTGAGCGGAGAGAATAATGTCCATCCATTTCTGTGGTTTTTCAAATGAGCTACAACACATGAAGCACTAGCTATGTTTTTCAACTAAACTGCCTTTAGCAACTGCATGGACTTAGATATTTCCAAATGCGTAACATCTCTTAATTTGATGGGCTTGAAGTTATTTTGACTGGGTATTTTATGCAAAATGCAGAAACAATACAGGATGAATTTAAACCAATAAAATTCACGTTACATGTGAAGTTGCTAATGCGAGACGGAGAGTTAATCCTGTATCAGGAGTAAACCATCAATGAACTAGCTTGCAAAGTTTGTTGAAGATTCTCATTTTTACATTTTGCAATACAAGATATTCAACTGCAGCCTATTAGGCTGCAGTTGAATATATTGTATCGCAAAATGCTATGCATAATTGAAAATTGTGTAGCTTTTAGCATGTTTTGCATAGCAAATAGCGATGCAAAACCACTTATTTTGAGCCCTGTTGAGTGAATATGAACCCAATGTTGGGTTCATATTCACTCAACCCAGTTGACTGATTGTAGACGGTGTGCGTCACAAGTAGATTCGTGTAGTGAGTATTCGATTTTTGTCTCTGGGGCAGTACATACGGTTAAAGTTAGAAGTCCTGTCATGAAATGCGCGCAAACAGTGTGTCGATCTGCTCATTAATCTGCGCGTTATTACCATAGTAAGGCTATCATATGGCCTGCGCACAAGCAATTGTTAAGCCAATGGACCTCCGGGTAACCCGGAGGTCCATTGGCAGAAACTTAACTTGTGCATGCTGTGCGTAACCACAGGAATCTGCCGTGCTTTGGATGCCATTCGATATGGAAATTGCGCGCATTTCCTACTCGCAATTAAGCCGAGATAAGTTCGTGACAGGACTTCTAGTTTTAACTGTACATATCGCTATTACCAGTACAAAGAAGAGTACGCCTGAATTAAGTTCTGAACACTGAACGAACCATTTCGTCAGGTATAGGCCTACTCCCTAACGCAGAGGTAAGAGCAAACAAAGAACATAGAAATTCAGTAACTCTAGATCCCATATCATATTTCTAAATATGTTTCGATTTATGCAAGCCAGCTCCATCGGAGCAAAGGTTTGATGAATATATAACGAAAATGTTTCTGTCAGTTGAATCAAGTGACTTGATTTTGTGCCCAGTTTCAATAGATATTCTTCCAAACTTAAAGGGACCCGTTCCTTTGAAGCCATTTTCCAATATGCTTTTAAAATGAATTTTCGCATAGTAATATGTTGATAGATGTCTTAGGTTAACCCCAACCCCATTACGTGCTACATGTGACTCGAGATATTGAACCAACCACTGGCTATCAAGGCTTACACAGAAAATGAAGCCCGTCTTTCTTGGTAGAGGCGATAGATTTAGTAGTTCTTATAGAAGATCAAGCCATATATGTCCCATAACAGGGTGGGTACTCCTGAGATTCTTCTCAACATACTCTTATTCAAAAATTATTTTAAAACTATTTTTGGAAAAGGCTCCGACTGAACATGGCCTTCAATGGCCCGCACGCATCTCGTCACTGGAATAATTACAATATTTGGCCATGTAAAGCTAACGATGATGATATAAAACTCTTCTTTAGTGTGATTACAACCAGACCTGAAAATACGCAGACTGACATCTGTAGAATGAGGTCCACAGAGGGTGAATTTGGTGATGTTACCCTGCACAGCAGGTCAGCATCACTAAATTTACTCTCTGTGAATCTCAGTCTGAATCATGGTCTGAGACCTAAAGATAAAAAGGTAACCAAAGGATAAATTGATCTACCGCATGAGATAGCATCGGCAAATTCCCCCTCTGGGGACTTCATTCTGCAAATGACCGATTTTGCTTATTTTTAGGCTTGTTTAAAACTAAATTCCCAATTATGTTATACAGAATCAAAATGACTGTCGCAGATTGTCCTCATTATTTTTTCTCATTCCTTAAAAGTAGTAGACCACGTACCCGACCGGCCCCGGTTGGCTGGATCTAATGCAAGATCTCATGTGACATCATGCCACGTGACCCAGTGGCGCCATGTTGTGTTGTCATGGAAACCCGCATGAACGGCCATCTTGTGACGTCATTCCCATGGTGATACGTGGTGTTAGTGCGCATGCGGAACGCGTGTTGTTAGGGTGATAGGTGTTTCCGTCGGCCATTTTGTATACTGGAAGCCGCCATCTTAGTTTCTATGGTAGCACGTGGTTGCTATGTTACCAATGGCTTATAATAGGACAGGGATATGTTCGGAGGGTGTGTTCCTTTGAACATGAGTAATTTCCCGATTCATAGAATTACCACAAACAGCCCGACAGTCCCTCAAATCACCAAAAACGGATTCCCCATTTTATCTGCTTAGCAAGTAGTGTTATAGGACCGAGGGACCCCCCCCCCGCCCCCCAGGGGTTGAGTTTGAACTAGACTAATTTCCTGGCTTGGATTCCTCGTAGAATTACCCAAATAGACGTGACAACCCCTAAAAACCACCAAAAGCAACCCCAAACCACCAAAACGGACTCGCGAACCCCTATTTTGTGGCATATAAAAATAACACGTAATGCTATAGGACCGAGATATCTCCGGGGAGTGTGTTATATTTAATATGGCTACTGTACCGGATTTTATCAGAACCCCATTTTTATGCCTATTGCAGATGCTACTCTAACACTATCAGTCTATCCAGTACAAACTATCTCTGATTCTCTCGTCCAAGTCTTATAATCACCAGTGCTTTATTTTCCGTAACCGGTATGCAGAGGTATCTCCCTCGTCTATAACAAAAGCCTATATCATTCCCAAAGCCAAGAATCTATCGAGCAGTTACTTTGTGGTAATTCTATGAATTGGCTAAACAAAATACAACTGGGTTACTAAGTCATTGCCCGAGCGACTCGAATCCCATCGAGCAAATGAGCTTTAGAGCAATTGCTCGATCAAGTGACTCGCACATACTGCTCGAAGGACTCGAATCCCATCGAGCAAATGAGCCTTAGAGTAATTGCTCGTTCGAGTGACTCGCACATACTGCTCTTCGACTCATTTAGGTATTTGAGGATACCTATGGCCTGGTATTAAATTATTATTTGAGGATACCTTTTATGGGATACTTACATAAGGATACTATTACTTGTTTGGCCCAGCTTTCTAGGCCACCCCAGGACATACCTTTCCCAAATTCCCCCTATGAACCATCGAGCAGTTACTGAAAAGTCATTGCTCGAACGACTCGAAGCCCATCGAGCAAATGAACTTTAGAGCAATTGCTCGGTCGAGTGACTCGCACATACTGCTCGAACGACTCAAATCCCAGCGCGCAAATGAGCTATAGAGCAATTGCTCGTTCAAGTGACTCGCACATACGACTTTTCGAGTTCTAGGTCACCCCAGGAATACCTATCTCAAATTCCCCAAAAACGTCATCGAGCAATTACTGAAAAGTCATTGCTCGAACGACTCGAAACCCATCGAGCAAATAAACTTTAGAGCAATCGCTCGATCGAGTGACTCGCACATACTGCGCGAACGACTCAAATCCCAGCGCGCAAATGAGCTATAGAGCAATTGCTCGTTCAAGTGACTCGCACATACGACTTTTCGAGTCATTTCAGAAAAAAGGCATTCCATAGCCACACACGTTTTTCCAAAAAGGGATTCTGAAAAAGTGATTCTGAAAAAAGGGATTCTGAAAAAGGGGATTCCATAAATGGGAGTCCTATCCGACTCCGTAAAATGGGATTCCGTTATTTAACATCAACACTCGGGGGTATTCCCCTGCCCTATTGGAGAAATTAAGTTCAAAGGGTGTTAATTATATATACCTTCATTAAGCTTATAGTTCAAAAATAAAGTTCCAAAGTTTGTTATGGAACCCAGTCTTTGTTCAGTCATTGTTATGTTCTGTTCATTTCGACCTTGGTTATGTTGAATCTTCGTTTTGTTCGGTTCAAAAGGGTTGATACTATTTATATATATTATATAAAGTTCATTGAGGTGGAAATTGTAATGAATTTAATGGGCGTTAAGATTAAGACAAAGTTCGTTATATTTGTTATGTTCACTTCGATCCTGGTTGTGTTGGATCTTTGTTCACTTTGTTATGTTCAATTCAATTCGCCAACTTCATTGTGCCAGTTCCCTTCGATCTTGGTTATGTTCTATCAATCCAACTAGTTCAATCTTCGTTCACTTTGTTTTGTTACGTTCCCTTCGATCTTGGTTGTGTTGGATCTTCGTTCACTTCATTCGAACAGTTCAAACTTAGTTGAATGGGATATATTCATAATTCAGTTCTGTCCAACTAGTTCATATTCGTTCATGTTTCGTTTGGTCATTTGGGTTCTTGCAATAGGAGTTTAATTGTGCGTTACTAATCCCTTTCCATACCCTCGGGTATTGATGTTAAATCACGGAATCCCATTTTACGGAGTCGGATAGGAATCCCATTTACGGAATCCCTTTTTCAGAATTCCTTTTTTTGGAAAAACGTGTGTGGCTATGGAATGCATTTTTTTCTGAAATGAGTCGAAGAGTCGAATGTGCGAGTCACTCGAGCGAGCAATTGCCCTATAGCTCATTTGCACGATGGGATTCGAGTCGTTCGAGCAGTATGTGCGAGTCACTCGATCGAGCAATTGCTCTAAAGCTCATTTGCTCGATGGGTTTCGAGTCGTTCGAGCAATGACTTTTCAGTAATTGCTCGATGACATTTTTTGGGGTGACCTAGGAGGCTGGACCAAACAAGTAATAGTGTCATTAGGTAAGTATTCTATAAAAGGTATCCTCAAATAATAATACAATACCAGGCCAAAGGTATCATCAAATACCGAAATGAATCGAAGAACAGTATGTACGAGTCACTCGAACGAGCAATTACTCTATGGCTTATTTGCTCGATGGGATTCGAGTAGTTCGAGCAATATGTGCGAGTCACTCGACCGAGCAATTGCTCTAAAGTTCATTTGCTCGATGGGCTTCGAGTCGTTCGAGCAATGACTTTTCAGTAACTGTTCGATGGCTTATAGGGGGAATTTGGGATAGGTATGCCCTGGGGGTGGCCTAGAAGGCTGGGCCAAACATGTAGTAGTATCCTTATGTAAGTATCCTATAAAAGGTCTCCTCAAATAATAATACAAGACCAGACCATGGGTATCCTCAAATACCGAAATGAGTCGAAGAGTAGTTTGTGCGAGTCATTGGAACGAGCAATTGCTCTATGACCCATTTGCTCGATGGGATTCGAGTCGTTCGTGCAGTATGTGCGAGTCACTCGATCGAGCAATTGCTCTGAAGTTCATTTACTTGATGGGCTTCGAGTCTTTCGAGCAATGACTTTTCAGTAACTGCTCGATATACTGTTGGCTTTGGGAATGATATAGGCTTTTGTTATAGACAAGGGAGATAACTCTGCATACATGTTACGGAAAATGAAGCACTGGTGATTATAAGACTTGGACGAGAGAATTAAAGATAGTTTTGATTGGATAGACTGTTAGTGTTAGAGTGACATCTGCAATAGGCATAAAATGGGGTTCTGGTAAAATCAGGTCCAGTAGCCCTATTAAATAGAACATACCCTCCCCCCTCCACCAGGAGATATCTCGGTCCTATAGCTTTACGTGTTATTTTTATATGCCTCAAAATAGGGTTCGCCAGTCCGTTTTGGTGGTTTGGGATTGATTTTGGTGGTTTGTAGAGGTTGTAAGGTCTATTTGGGTAATTCTACGAAGTATCCAAGCCAGAAAAGTACTGTAGTTCAATCGAACTCACCGAAGGGGGTCCCCTCGGTCTATAGCACTACGAAAAACGTTGAAGAAACTGAATTCCCAGTGACGTTTGAACGTCAGGATAATTAAAGTCTCACAAGGTTAACAAACGTTTGGCTGCTTCGGAAAATAGAAACCCTTCGAAATATTTTTAATTTATTGTTGAACATTGTTTATTTATACCAACATCCCCCTCCCCCCCCCCCCCCAAGGTCGCGCCCGGTGAGACCCTTTTCTGTATGCGACCAAAAAAAAAAACGTTTCAGTAAACCAGTTGTATAGAGAGATTGGTGCTAGATCCGGACAACGCTAACTTTCAGTGGACTGGGAGAGCGCGGTGGCTCAGTGGTAGACTGTTGGACTTCTATGCTAGAGGTCCCGAGTTCGATCCCCGTCCGGAACAACCCACGTTGTGTCCTTGGGCAAGGCACTTTATCCCGGCTGCCTACATGGGGGCACGATGACGCCGTGTACTAATTCGTACTGCACGTCGATGGTGCACATTTCTTCAGCCACTGTAAGCCTGCTTGAGCGGAGCTTGAACAGAGTTAGAATGTTGAGGAGCTGACAGCTGCTCGTCGTTGCTCGGTGGTTCTCTCCGCGTACTACGGCTTCCTCCACCCGTAAAACTGTCACGGTCACGATTAGCTATTGTGCATAAGTATGTGACCTTAAACACCAATAAAATAAATAAATAAATACAATGGACTGGTCACTTTCCACGACGGGTGGGCAATATTTCCACGGACGCAACAATATTAGATTCCAAACACTAATTATAGGAATAATCATCAAAAATTTAATTAATGAAGCACCAGGTACATGGCGACTGTATACTGTATTACCCTTCACACTAAAAACTAAAGTGTTAAAACTGACACTTTCAATGTGTTAAACCCATTCTAACTCTTAGGGTTTGATTTTAACACTCAAAGTGCAATGCTTTAAGCACTTAGACATTACAATCGTCAGAATGGATGGCACTTTCCATGTGTCTAGCATTGGTGGTTCTTCCAGAATCGTCCATAATTTGATTTGCGCTTGATGGGTACATAATTAAAAGGACACAACGCAGATGACGCGGATCAGGCTCGAGAGTTCGAGCCTGATCCGCGTCATCTGCGTTGTTTTCTTTTAAGTGTTGCGACATTACACTTGTCAAGTGGTATTATTGTAACACCTGTCAAGTTCTGGGATATCTACACTTGAACAAAGTGCTAGTTCAGCACTTAGTAAGTGTTAAATGCAGCACTTCAAGTGTAGATTTTTAACACTTTAGTTTTTAGCGTGTTGTCAAAACTTTTTGATGTCTGAATTTCGACTAAACTAAGAGGACAGGCATATTATGCATCAGAATGAATAAAACCCGAATGGATGCATGTCTGCTACTGGACGCTCAGTTCACCATTCGCACCTCTGAACTCAGAGTGCGAGTATCCTAATTAGAATCTCAGTTATGGAAACACTGGAACTACCAGCGCGACTGAAGAAAACGATAGCAGCTCTGGGCGTCTTTTGCCCTGTCACCTGGACTATCCAGGAGACAGGCAAGAGCGTCCATCTGTCTCTTGAGTTCAAGATCGAGGAAGATAAGAAATCACCACCCTACTCGGGGAGAGGTAGTACCTTTGATGAGAGGATCCCCTCTCACACTGGTCCTCACCCGAGTAGGTCAGGAGGCCCTGAAAGGAGAAAGAGAAGAAAGAAGAGCCCGTCCACCAAGCGGAGGGGTTCCCGACGCTTGGAGGCATTCTTGGAGATGAAGAAAGAGAAAGGTGAGGAAAAGAAAGAGCCAGAGGCGGCCACCACTTCCCCTCCCACTCCCACAGACAGCCCCATCCAAATGCCGGCTTCCCAATCGGTATTGTCGGATGTGGAAGAGTCTGTGGAGACTGAGGTGGAAACGGAAGCTGCCCTCTCGCCTCTTCCTGATCCCTACTCGCCTCTTCCTTCTAAACCAGAATGCCAGGACGAGGACGACAGGATAGAGAACATTTACGGGAACACGAGATACAAAAGGACCTTCACAGGCTAAAGATGGACAGGCAATACGAAAAATTCCTCCAAAAAGTCGAAGAAGCCAAAAAACTAATAGACGCCAGAAATCAACAACAACAAAAGACTCAGCAATCACCCACAACCACTCCAGACTCGGCTAGGACGACCCTACAAAACTCAGCAACCACCATCAGGCAGCCCACCAACAACACCAACTACCACTGTCTCTCCTTCCAAACCTCCACCTCTGAAAAAGAAGCAGAAAAGACACAAGCGCCGCTAACAACCCACAACTTCTCCTTTACAACGGTCTGACATTTTCAAATTCTACAGCTAATGAGGGTTGAAAGGGGCTTGCTCCCCAAATCGTCCCTGCGCGCCTTCGGCGCGGAAAACCATTTGAATTTGGTCTGCTACTGGTAGAAGGGTGTTTGTGTGATTATTGAAAGTCTGCTACGGCACTTTTGGGGGGGGGGGGGGGGGGGACTGTGCACAGAAGCAAATTACAGCAAAATAAGCTTTGGTTAAAGTCACTTCAAACGTTCGAGAAGACAATTGGGGCATTAGATCGGTTAAGCTGGCAAGGTATGTGCATCAAGGAAAGTTTTCAAACCCATGACCTGTGTTCCTCATGGCTGACAATTTTCGTCACTGGAAGAGATTAAGGGAAAAATTAGCGCCACTTAATTTCCTAAAGCTGTCAGTAAATTTAACACTAAGAGTATTGGAATTTCATATGAAGACTAAAATTTCGAAATCTTAAGGAATTTGTATCATCAACGTGCGCATCATTTCACAAACTTCCGGCGTTTTCCGGTAGAGTAGACTGAAAATGCTAAAGCTGACTTTTTACAATATTTTTTCCCGATGAATTTGAGCCTTTAACTTTAAATCTCTGTAGAGAATTCTTTTAAAAACAAGAAAAGGGCGTTTTCCCCATCTTTTTGATGTTCTGTAACTTTTTGTGTTCATTGTATCAACAGTGTCTCCATGGTGACATATTATACAGACATTGTCCTTTCCATTAATATGAAAGTCAAGGAGGTGAGATTTGCTATTTTTTCCTGGGACGAATGAAAACTTGCAAATTACTTTTAAAACACTTTGGCTAAACAAAGATCCCAAGTGGACAGTTAGTGTTGAAAGGTATGATACTAATTAATATTGTTAATGAACTAGTTACTTCTAATTTGCTTGCCATAAAAAGCCAAGTTCCTTTTTGTTACTTTTATTAAACGAAAACAACAGACAGCCCCGGGGGGCTGTCTGTTGTTTTCGCTTATTAAAAGTAGGAAAAAAGGAAACTTGGCTTTCTTTTCTGCTGATGTCATAGACGTTTTTTTGACAATTACTTGCTTCTGAATTGGACGTTCCTTGTGCATCTTATACTTTCAAGGGGGATAACTTTTTCATAAAGTTCATAACGACATAAGCCAGGGATGGAGAAACCCCATTTTGATGTTGTTCCTCTTTTATATTTATATTTTGATTGGGGGTGGGGGTGGGGCTATATACCGAATGTGACGGAATTTGACCCAAAGTAACTGAGTTTTCAGAGAGCAAGGTGGCTCAGTGGCAGACTGTTGGACTTCTATGCTAGAGATCCCGAGTTCGATTCCCATCAGGGTCGACCCGCGTTGTGTTCTTGGGCAAGGCACTTCGTCCCGGTTGCCTACATGGGGGCACCATGGCGCTGTGTAAAAAACGCGTACTGCACGTCGATGGTGTGCATGTCTTCAACCAATTTAACCCTGCCTGTGCTGCAGTGCAGAGTTACGATGTTGGGGAGCTGTCAGCTGCTCGTCGTTGCTCGGTGGTACTCCGGCTTCCTCCACCAGTAAAACTGTGACAGTCACGATTAACCATTGTGCATAAGTATGTGACGTTAAACACCAATAAATAATAATAAATAACTGAGTTTTCAAAACGTAGCAAGCCATATAGTCCACTCATGTGGGCAATTTTAATCTATTTCTATTGTTATCAATGCAATGTGTCACCTGCCACGGATGTTTGGTCCAGTGCTTTGGCGATACATAAAGTGGGAACAGAACATGTTGTTATTCACAGATTATTATCATAATTGTGAATTTTTTAAAAACAATCAGTGTTCCGCGACACAGAAGTTACCAGAGCATTGCATGCTTTCCTCGGCATTCGCGTAATTTGCTCGAAAATTCCAGCTGTCGGGACTCTGGCACAGAATTCGATTTCAAACACAATTGACACAATTCTGGCAGAATTTCCAGCGAACTGGAAAATAAAAATCAGTATTGTTTCCGAATGGCCATATTGTGTTAACACTGCATAACCTAAAATGGAACTTTACGGAAGGCAACTTTAAACTCTTGTATTTAACGGAATCGCCCCTATGACATAAATGTTTCTGTATTCAACTAGTGATGTACAAGCCGGAACTTTTTTTTCCCAGCACCGTTTATACCAGTTCCTTTCCCGTCGTGTCATTACTAACGCTTTAACCCTTTACCTAACACGAAAAGCAGACGACACTTGCAAACAAAATTCTTGAATAACTGATTTTTTTCATTTTTTGTCTCAAAAACATAGGTTATGACCCCTCTTTGGAACGAGCTCGACGAGCTCGTTCCAAAGAGGGGTCATAACCTATGTTTTCGAGACAAAAAATGAAAATATAATGAAAATTAATTTTTGAGAATAGCGCAGACCGGTTTTGGCCGTTGCGTTGGGTAAAGGGTTAAAAAGTTTCTAAATTTTGTAAAACAATTATAGATCGTCTGTTGCATTTCCAATCAAAACATTAACCCAGTCTCGTGACCGTCTCGTCTGTGGATCCTGTTAAAATCTATATTGGTCAACTTTATTTCGATAAATCTTCGGACATGATGGTATTATGTTTTCAAGATTATTTATTTATATTTATTTATTTATTTGTGTTTAAGGTCACATACTTATGCACAATGGCTAATCATAACCGTGACAGTTTTACGGGTGGGGGAAGCCGGAGTACCCGGAGAGAACCACCCAGCAACGACGACCAGCTGCCAACTCCCCAACATCGTAATTCCGCACTGCAGCACAGACAGGGTTAGATTGGTTGAAGACATGCGCACCATCGACGTGCAGTACGCCTTAGTACACGGCGTCATCATGCCCCCATGTGGACAGTCGGGGTTAAGTGCCTTGCCAAAGGACACAACGCGGGAGTCCGATATGTTTTCAAGAAAAATGTGGTCTAAAAAATATGCTTAGAAGTTGACTAAGTGAACTTTCACTAAACTTAATCCTTTGAACTCTAGTGGTATCTTCCATGCCAGTTCAATAACAGCAATTGGAAGAGTCCATATACAATATTTGGGGGTATACCCATTAATATTTTCAATGTGCAACCTAGAGGCTGCACATTGAAAATATTGATTGGTCTACCCAACCAGTCACTTACCAACTAGCCTGCTTCATGAAATTATGACGTGTTAGGTGCCTGTGCCGAAAACCCACCCTCTCGTGTTCAAGGGGTTAAGAAATTCCAAAGATTTGAAAAGAACCTACTGAATAGACATATCTATTCAAAGACTATTTGTGAAACCTGGAGGTTAAGGTTGTTTTGTGTGAGATGTCAAACCACAAATAGTCCGTTGTCTCTTCGGATAGTAGTATAGCAAAGCACTATTACCCAATAATGGGTAGGTACAAAGCTCCGCACATGCTTACAGTTATCAGAGGAGGTAGGATATCTGAGTAGGACAAGCTACAGACATTTCCCAATGGCAATGCGTTGATAAAAGCCGCTGAACTCTGCCTCGGCTCATACCACGACACAGGGATGTGGCGACGGGGGGGGGGGGGGGGGGGGTCTCACCCCCCAGCTAGGAGTATTTTTTTTCAATAGTTGGTAATTCCGAGGTCAAAAATCAAATAGTTAGAAATTAAATAAATTAACATTGTTCATGAAAAATATTAAAATTCCAACTGATGATGAGAAATTTCGATCTTTTATTTCCAACTGGAAACTTGAGTTTCAAATTTCCTACTCTAAAATTGACATGACCACAAAATTTCGACTCTGACATCAATCCGGTAAATTTTCTGACCCAGACACATTATAAATGATACTTTTTCCGTTTCAGGACTAGTGAAAATTTTCAGAAGGGTTCATAACCCTTTACCCAACGCAGCCGATTTCAAAATTCATTATTTTAAATATCATTTTTTAAATTTAAAAAAAAATTTCATCAAAACCAGATCATGTGATCCCTCTTTGGAACGAGCTCGACGACGGTCATATGATATGGTTTTGTTGAAATTTTTCGAAAAATAATATTTTTTCAGCAGCTGTATTTTCATATTACGTGGGCGGATGCGGGCGATTCGTTGGGTAAAGGGTTAAAAGATATCACCCAGCGCTGCAGTGCAACCACCCATCGAAACCACTCACAGTTGGAATTGACACCGGTGGCTCCCTCCGCAGCTGAAACCCTCTAGCCACATCCCTGCCACGACATTACCGTTTGTAATGGCCAATCATGGTGAATGTTAACACTCTGACTCCTTGACTTTAAAGGTCGCCGAAAAGGATAGACACATATACATATTATGTTCTTAAGAACCGTCGGGCAAGCTCATGTCTTGGTCGGACAAACATCACTTCCTCTCCGTGCCCCACGTCTGATGATAGTTACGTTTATATGGGAACTCTTAGAAACTGTCAAGATGATGCAAGGGCACATTGGAGTAACTATGTGTATATGGAGGGGGAGGGGTGGTGGTAGGGGGTAGGGGTGCCACCCCAATAATTTTCTAGTAAGACATTTTCGTTAACAAATTGATATATGGGCGCAGGGAAGTAACTATGTGTGTGTGTGTGGGGGGGGGGGGGGGGGTAGGGGTGCCACCCCAATAATTTTCTAGTAAGATATTTTCGAAACAAAATTGATATAGGTGCACAAGGGAGTAACTGTGTGTTGGGGGGGGGCGTGTAGGGGTGGCACCCCCCCCCCGCCCCATAATTTTCAAGTCGCCACTTTTTCGTCAAGTTTGGAGTCTAAGATATCTTTAGTAGTAAGGGATGACACTGTGGGACCTAATTTAACACTTAAATTCCTATAGACATTTATTTGTGCGCCAGAAAAAAATCACGACCGTGTGTGCTATGGGGACCTGATTTAACACTGAAATTTCCCACAGGGTTTTAAAATTTATGAAAAATTTGTGTCGTGTGTACTATGAGGGCTTGATTTAACACTGAAAATTCGCATAGGAATTTTTTTTCGCCAGAGTATCATCGGCCGATGCCACTCTGGCGAAAAAAATGTCTCACGGGAATTTCAGAGTTAAAATTAGGTCCCCATAGTGTTATATCCCTTACTACTATTATTCGATCTTGCTATAAATCGTGTGGTTCTTTAAAAGAATAGAATTGAAACTTTGGATTGTGTCATGCACACACAGTATTTATTATTTATTGGTGTTTAAGGTCACATACTTCTGCACAATGGCTAATCATGACCATGGCAGTTTTACGGGTGGAGGAAGCCGTAGTACCCGGAGAGAACCACCGAGCAACGGCGAGCAACTGTCAGCTCCCCAACATACTAACTCCACACAAGCAGGGTTAGCATTGTTTGAAGACAGGTGCACCGTCGACGTGCAGTACGCCTTAGTACACAGCGTCACCGTGCCCCCACGTGGGCAATGGGGGTGAAGTGTCTTGCCCAAGGACACAACGCGGTTGCCGCAGGTGGGATTCGAACCGACGACCTCTCGGCTTGCAGCCTGCACCTCTACCTACTGAGCCACCGCGCCCCCGCACACACAGTACTATCGGCCATACAAATGGAGGTCTGTAGTAACCGTTTCGGCTTATTGGGGGTACGGCATGACCAAAATACATTGCCTATTAATCGAATAAGAAGTTTTTCGTGCATATTTTATTTATTCACTAATAAATTCCAAAATTTTTGAGTTTTTGAACTGCGATACCGACTGATTTATATTCCTACTACAACATCAAGGAATGCCTTTGATGAAGCCATTCCTTGATGATGTAGATGGAATATTGGTCAATCACAACCTGAAACAACCTATTTGGTGCAAATCAGGTTTAACCTCCCCACCCCCAACTGGCCATCTTTGCGACGCCTCTGAAACGGCGTAGCAGCCTCGCAGGATGTGGCGACAGGGGTGGGGGGGGGGGGGGGTGAGGGGCGCCCCCCCCCCCACCAGCTAGTAGTATTTTTTTCAATAGTTGGAAATTCCGAGGTCAAAAATCAAATAGTTGGAAATTCAATAAATTAACATTGTTCATGAAAAATATTACAATTCCAACTAATGATGAGAAATTTTGATCTTTTATTTCCATCTGGAAACTTGAGTTTCAAATTTCCTACTCTAAAATTGACATGGCCTCAAAATTTCGACTCTGACATCAATCCGGTAAATTTTCTGACCCAGACACATTATAAATGATGCTTTTTCCGTTTCAGGACTAGTGAAAATTTTCAGAAGGGTTCATAACCCTTTACCCAAAGCAGACGATTTCAAAATTCATTATTTTAAATATTATTCTTTAATTTTTTTAAAAAAATTTCAACAAAACCATATCATGTGATCCCCTCTTTGGAACGAGCTCGACGAGCTCGTTCCAAAGAGGGGTCTCATGATATGGTTTTGTTGAAATTTTTCGAAAAATAATCTTTTTTCAGCAGCTGTATTTGCATATTACGTGGGCGGATGCGGGCGATTCGTTGGGTAAAGAGTTAAAAGATATCACCCAGCGCAGCAGTGCAACCACCTATCGAAACCACCCACAGTTGGAATTTACACCGGTGGCATCCCCAGCTGAAATCCTCTAGCCACATCCCTGCAGCCTCGTGGGTGAGTTGACATTACTTCGACCGATGAATGAGTGAGGCAGTCATGCGCAAAGCGCGACGACTGCTTCAGTCCTTCGGACGGACCATCAAGTTAGAGCGGTTTAGAGATAATTAATGGGTATTGCCTCGTTGAAATTACATGTTCTGTGTTTTGTGGTCCTTCTTTATCTCCCCATGCGTGTTATGTTTTATATTTACTGCTTCTCATGGCAATATATCCCATCAAAAAAAAAAAAATAAAATAAAAAAATAAAACTAGACTTTATGATTCTGGAGAATCATGGCTTTTCCAGACAAGATTCCATGATTTTTTATGACCCCAGAGAGAATTGTTTTTGGCTGTATCACGAAAGTATCTTTATTGATGCCTTGAGAAAAGTGGGTATAATAGTCTCAAATGACCCAGTGTGATAAAAGAAAGTTTAGGTTTAATCATCATTGTTGGTGGTGGAGAGGGTTAATATCAATATCAGCATCTGAGAAGACTGTGTCTGACAAAAGAAGTTTATTTGTTTGCCACAAACCCGTTAAGGGGTCGTCCAACCTAACTTTGGCCAATTTTTTGACATTTTTCCCAATGCATCAGAAACAGATAAGAGAAGTAAGGAAAGGCAAATTATGTATCAAAATAATGAGTATAGTGCACAGAAAAGGTACATATAATTTCTTTCAGGGAAAAAGTGAATTTTATGATTTTGAAGAAGATTAATTTGCCAATGGCGTAAGTAACGAACCGTTAAAACCACAAAATAATCGGTAATTCGAAAGCCTTGTCCTCTATATAATGATAATAATAATAATAATAATAACTCTTTGGCCAGCCGCTGATTTGTCGCGGTCCTCATAAGAGAAGGCCATCATTCCCCCTGCACCCCGCCCCCTCTTCCCCTCCTCTCCTCCCAGCATTCAGATATAAACTGCTTAATAGTGTCCCTCACTTCCTCTTTTTCAATTTCTTCAATAAGCATTCCTACCCTCTCCCTCGTGTCCCCCTTCAGCCATCTATCCTTTGTTTCTTCACCCCACTTCTGCATTATTCTTCCAGTAAATTTTATTCTATGAGGTATATACTGTGGGCATTCCAAGAGAAAATGTTCCAGGGTCTCCACTACTCCAGAGTGGCACATTTGGCATCCCTTTTCTCCATCTCTCCCAATTTTCCCCCGAAGCTCCAGTGATCTTGATCTCAGTTTGAACAGCAGTGACCCTCCAAAGGTGCCATCTAGGTACTTCTCAAAAGCTGGCTTTTCTTTATATTGTAACCCCTGCAGTGATCTTTTCACACTAACCCCTGCTCGCCAGTTTCGATTGCAAATTGCAATCTTCCATGACTCTCTCTTTGACAAACCTTTTGCCTTCTTTCATTCCTACTTCTATGTTTGTGACCTCTATAGAGTAATTGTCCATTAGTTCCCTCACATGTTTTGACCACCCCGTTTCTATATTAGAATTCCAAATGGTATCGAGCATCAATTTGCACCACCGGTTGTCAGGCAGGTTTCTCAAGTAGTTAAAGTAACACAGTTTTCCCAAATCTACCCTGTCTTTGATTTTCATCCACCCAAGCTCCCCCCTTACTGCTTCCAAAGCAGCAGCATTACTCGACCCTGTTGTCCATCTGCCGGCATCATTCTGAGTACTTTCCAACTTCTTAATAACGGTTTGGTTTAATGGAATCACGTCCGTGCCATACGTTATACTTGGTAAACCCACCCTCTCCCACAGTGTTTTCCCCACAAAGACCTTGTTGAAACTATTTTTCCCTAAAAGTTTTAGTTGGTTCAGAATTCGTTTCCCTTCAGAATCAGTTTGGCTGGGTAATTTCTGTACACCCCTCTTCCCGTTATATTTATGCTTACCCCTAGATACTCATACTCTCCCGTTTCTCCTACAGTGATTTGTTTGCTTTCCCCTTCGGGGATTGAGAAGTCACCCACTCTCCATCTCTTCGTCATATCTACCTTGCGTCCAACGGGTATTACCTTGCTTTTATTTTCATTTAGTTCGAGCCGCCAAGTGTTCCCATATTTACCAACAATTTCTCTAGCCCCTGTTCAGTTCTAGACATTAACACCATGTCGTCCGCAAAGAATAAGCCTGGTACCTTTATGTCTCCAACATTTACCCCCTCCGCACTCTGAATTAGTTCGTCCCCTAAATCTTTAACATACAATGCAAACAAAATCGGTGAAAAGATACACCCCTGCCTGAGGCCTATATCCATAGGGACTCGTTTTGTAGTGATACTCCCTAGACTGAGTTGGCTTTGCACATCTGTATACAGTGCTTTCATGATTCCCACAAAGTCACCCCCCAGTCCGATGCCCTCGAGCTTTCGCCACATACCTTCCCTCCACACTCGGTCGTACGCTTTTTTCACATCTAGAAATGCCAGAAACATCTTTTTCTTTTCAGCCTTTGTTAATTCTATCAGTTGGATGAGTGTAAATAGGTGATCAGTGACTCTTCGACCTTTCCTGAAACCATTTTGAATTTCTCCTAAAAAACCTTTCTCTTCAATAACTTCCTCAAGTCTACCGTATATGACCTTACAGAATACTTTTCCGATGTTACTACTAACTGATATCCCCCTATAGTTATCTAGATCTTCCTTATCCCCCTTTTTGTGTATGAACGACACCTTACTTTCCCTCCAGTCTCTGGGAACCTTTTGCTTTCGCAGAGCCAGGTTGAAAAGGTTTGTCAGGACTTCAATAAGTGCCTCCCCTCCATTTTTGAGGAATTCGTTCGGAATTTCATCAGTCCCTCCAGCTTTACCATTTTTTAATTTCGAGACCACGTTCCGCACTTCTTCTGCCGTTATTTCGCTACATACACGATTGGATAGGTTCTCCTCCACCAGTGTATTTCTTTTTGGTGGGGACCCACTGCCCCATCGCCTATCGTTTATCTTTTCCCAGTGCTTGACTAACTCTGAAGCGATACGGCCTTTATCTTCTGTACTTTCCCCATCCACTTTGATACTCTACACACTACTTTTCCCCCGTTTATTTATCCAGTTCCAAAATACGTTTGAGCTCGAACCCCCCGTTTTCTTTATTGTTCTGGCAAGACTGCAATTGCGCTCCTTCCTATTATTATTCTTTATCTCATTCACCTTTTTCCGTGCCAGTTCATATTCTCCTTTCATTAGTCTCGTGTCATTGTTATCCACCCCTTTAAGCTTCCTACTTCTTCTGTAAGCAGCGCATTTTACCTTCCTTTCTTTTATAGCCTTTTTCAGTCCCTCGTTAACCCTGTATCCGAGCTCTCTCGTTGGGACCCTCACCCTTCCTATACAATCCTTCCCTGCCTCTGTTAGGCTATTTACTATGTCATCTGAAATACTCTGGGCATTTGCATCCCTAGGTATACATTCAAGACCTGGTTTTAGTTTTTCCCGAAATTGCTTCCAGTCGGCTCCTTGTTTTAGTCCCCAAACTTCCTTGAAGGTATTTCTGTCTCTATTCGTCTTTTTGCCCATAATCTTAACTGTTATCAGGTTGTGATCACTACCCAAGTCATTTTTTCCCTCGTCATCTAACATACTAGAGACTCGGAGAAAGCATTTTTTTGACTCACACTCTGGTGGGTTTTGATGTTTGAATGTAATAACACCAACACAAATTTTGGATATTCCGGATGTGGCCATGTTTCAATGATGTTTATTCCGGTCATGTGATTGCGATGTGGTTCTTGCAGAAATACTCAATTTGGGAAATCGTAAGAATGCAAGGACGTGATCACGCCCTTTATTTGTTCGAGACAATGTATGAGCGGATTTGCAAACAGGTGACAGCAAATACTTGAGCTGTTAATGTCATAACTGCAAAATATGGTTCGAAATTCCCTCTCGTGTTTACAGGCCGTCTGAACTTTTTTGTTGACAAAAAATCTGAATTATTGCGCACTAGAAAGACAACATGAACCACTTGTAAAAAAATAACCGAGTGGCTAAAATCGGGACAATACACATAAAATAAGGTAATATTCATAACAAAGTAAGCAGAATGCTTCGGAAATCACTTTTTCACGAAGTATATTCCAAGTGACCTGGAACTATATTGAGCGTGTTAATTTCCCCCGATGTTGCGAAGTTATTTACTTCCTAGTAACCATGGAATTTGTCGCGGCTGTCTGTGATGTCTGCAAAGGACCGATTGAAGATGGGTTGAAAATGCATTTGCGCTTTTAAATAAGGTGCGCTTGGACGATGCTGAGAATTCAGTTTTCTTGCAACCAACCATACCATACCAACACAAGCGTCGATCAGTGTCTTTTGTCATCGTTTTACACTGACAAATGTGACAAATCTCCTTCACCGGAAACCATCCCCCAATTTGCATATCACATTAAACATAACCGCTGTCACTGAGTGTCAGCGTGGCCGTGTGGTCAAAACCGAAACGAATTATCGAATGCACGGTCAATATTAGCTGCAATTAGCTTTTAAACAAATGAAATACACGAAATATTCGCAATTTCTTCATTATCCATGCCGAGTTACTTTTTAACCAGACCACATGCGTTCAGTTTCGTTTGTCGGCATCAAACTGATATTGTTTGTGGTAATTAAATAGTACGAGAAGGCGAAGGAAGCCAAATATTTCCCATCATCTATTAATTAATTAAAATTGATAATTTCTTTTATTTTACCTGAAATTATGAATTGATAAGGTGGGTGTGTTGCGATTATTATGCCCCAGACCTGGAAGTTGGAAAATCAAAGGTGCATCTAGGGCCGTGCAGTGGTGACCCCTGTCCTCTTGATCGTAGTCTTACCCATTCATCATTACATGTACCAACATTCTCCCTTGTGCCTGCTAATACCCTCAATTGTATTGCTACAGAATTTTCTGGTGAAGATTTTGTTCCTATTACTTATCAAGCAACAACCTAATGGATATTCTGCATAAAGCCACCAATCTGATGTTTGACACTTTTATCGGAGCTGCTTTGAAGGCTTATGTAACTCAAAATGTTGATTATGACAGGACTTTTCTATTCACCCATTAATCGATAAATTAAGTGTTATAGTAAGAAGCATGAAAGGCCCAGAACTAAAAGTCTAAAAAGAACGTTTTGCAATGTAACATGATTTTTGCAGATACACTTATTTGGAGGGTTACCTGTCTGATAGTGTTTGGAACATGTGTGGCCAGGATCTTCAAAAAGAAAAAAAGAGTTAAACTTTGAGAAAAAAGGCATATGCCTTGAGTGAGTGCCGGAGGTAGCGCCATACAATGAAGAGAGCCCCCCCCCCTCCGGTAATTTTTTTGTGTCAAATGGAGCTCACTTGTCACCTTTTGGGGATTGCTTTGTGTGCTGCGTTCTTGAAAAAAATATGTGAGACCCTCTGGATGTGCCCTTCTGATCTCAATATGCCAATAAGCCTCCTTGGGGAAAGTACATGCAATAATGGTTATGTAAGGTTAATTTGATGTGTTTTGAATAACAATGTACTTTAAGTACATTAGATGGTTTATTGCAGTGACAGGTTACAGTTATCCTTATTTCTTCTCCAACAGATATCTGAGTGTATTGGTATTTGTTCTTGAAAATCTGTAAGAACCACTTGAAGATATCCACAGAAAATGTGAACTTTAAGTTCTAAAGCATGTCATGTATGGTCCCTATACCAATTATCTCCTTTTGGACCCCAGTTGTTATGCATGATTATGTCATCTTTTCACACATTCTACAGTTTCCCGTGTCTTTTGATAGCAGAACTTCTTTTCTCTCTAATTGGTTTTTCCCAGTTTGGGAGTAAACAAACAATGATGTATTTGAATGGATCAGTTTTATTTATTACACTGAAGATCTGAACATACAACGAGAAACATGAAGTTCTAGACAACAATAGCTACATATATAACGAGGAAGTGTTGTCCATACATCTATGTAGATAAAATATACCATGGGATGGAGGAGGGGCAGTTATAGCAGTCGTACAAACTAGTATATATACATAGCCTCACTGCTGGGGAAATGTTGGCGCCACCACTGCATTTGATAACCGCCTTACAGAGTAATAAATACCTGCCCCTCTCCCCATGTTGGGGAAATCCCCTTTTTATTGTAAGGTTCCGTAGGCACAACATTGTGTCTGTAAGATGGTTATATACTGTCATGTTGCCACCCTGGGGTGGAGGAGGGGCAGTGTATAGCCGTCTTACAGACTAGTATATACCTGGCCCCACTGTCAGGGAAATGCTATAGTGTCAACACTGTATTTGAAATTATAAGTAACTGATACCATTGTAGATAACGTTATTTATTGCTTTCTTGTCATGCAGTGCAGGGTGGAATACGAAGTGAGGTGTACCTTTCAATGTGTGTTTGGTTGGAGAAAGAGGCGGAGAGGTGGTGGTAAGCTCGATAATATTGTTGGGATAAATCGACCGCTGGCTTGGGACACCGTGGAATTGACCGATGAAACGGGACACAGTGAGAGTGGAACTTATGGGCGGTTATTCTTGATAATAAATAAATATGCACTTACTTTTGAGTTCATCTTGGAGAGGATTCACTGGAAATGGTATATCGGCACCCGTTACTTCTTCACTCTGCTCCCCAACCTATGAATTGCACTTCAGACTTCTCACATCTAGCCCCCCACCCCCACATCAAACCTTGCCAGACTTTTGGCTCGCTAAAACTTGTTTTTACTTTATTCTCGCAACATTTAACATAACGACAACTAGAAGTGCTTCGCAGGGCCACCGGGAGCACCAGGGCTCTTTACCCAGGGCAATATGCCAGCTATGTTCCCAATCATGCTTTCTTCCCGTCGGCCCGGGTGCTTCTAAAGGTAGAAAGGTCAATTGGAAGGGTACAGTTAGCAAACAAACGGGGGCAGGTGTACTTGGTGAAAAAACAACAGGAAGGGGGCAGGTGTCCCAGGTAAAAAAAACAATAGTGGGCAGGTGTCCTTGGTAAATAAAAACAGCAGGGGGGGGGGGGGTCTGCAAATGCTCCTATTTGTTAATTTTAATATGGGGCCGTTGTCCATGGGGCAGGTGTTCGTATCCCATTGCCCAGTATTCCAAATTTTCTTGGCCTTGACGGAAATGGAACTTGGCCTTGACGGAAACAACATTTCAACAAGAAACAACGTAAAGCTGCAAATATAAACTTGATTTTAGGACCATTCCATGGACAGTTTAAAGTCTACTTCGATATCAGCGTTCTTTACTCACGTTCACTGCATCACTACAGTATTTCACTCGAGTCGAGTTCTGACGTCATTCAATTTTGTTATTGACACAACATATTTATAATTTCGTGATTACTGATCTGAATTTTGAAATTGACACATACAATCGCAAAAGCGTTTTCTGAAAAAAACACGATTCTGCAAAAGGTTTTAGTGAAATTTGATTATTTTTTTATTTTCAATTTCGATGGCTCGTGTCCAGAAGGTGTTAATCACTGATCGTCCAAAACGAGATCAAAGACTGACGTCGAAGATTAATAACAGACAGAGAATCTTCTAAAAATACTCATGTGCAATCCTAAAATGCAATAAATCAAGTCTTTTTCACGTTTTAGGAGAGAAATATGTGCAATTGTATCATTTAATCATTTTTAGGTACATGCGGCTGAGAAATTTTGTATACGGACAAAATACAGACTAAAAAAATATTTGGCATTATTTTCCACGGACGTTTTTTTTTTGTCTTTGCTTCTTGGGGAAATTCATGCTGCTAAATACGACGAAGGAGTGTTATCTAATGAGGCCAGGTGGTCGGGTCCGACACCCCAGCTAGCAGTAGATTTAGTGGGGTGTCGATTTTACAAGTAATATACACGGCATGGGCTGTCTGTGTTTAATCCGGCAAAACAGGATTAAGGCTTGGGTTTTTGAATACCCTTAATACTTTCAAATATTATCCCCATGAATTCTGAGTCCGATAAAATGTTTACCTATTACATACCCATTTGGTGCTGAATTTACCCTTTACGTTTTCGCTCTCACTTCAACGCAACTCACTTGTACGCGCGTCGGATATTGTGTGGCATCATGACGCTTGATAAAAAGTTATCCCCCCTCAAACCAAGTAGTATTCACACCGATGGACCATACGCATGCACGGTGTTTCAATATGAATGAAACGAAGAAACTAATAGCTGGGAGAAAATAATATCCGAAAGAACATTTAAAAAAAAACAAATTTTCTTCACATGTTGCGGGTGAAAAAGTTCGATGCAAACGTATACTCTCGGGTACGTAAATTTCCAACCCTGTGGCGGCGCCAGGATTTCAATTTGAGGGGGGGGGGGGGAGGGGTCTAAGTAAGATATCGGGGAGGCGGAGGTTAAAGGTCGAGATGCCGAAGGCATGTTCCGAACTATACAGGCCTGAGCTAGATGAGGATAGGACAGGAGGTAGTTCTGCGATCTGAACGTTGTGGCTCCCCCTCACACCTGACATGATGTGTATTGTTGTGTGCCGTTTACGGGTGTGATATTGTGTGGGAAAACCACGGTCAGATAGTAATTTGAAGTTTGATTTTTGTGGGGCCCGAGGAAAAGGTGGGGGGAGGGGGGCGGGGCCCCGAAAGCCAACCCCTGCTTTGTCTTCAAAAATGTTCGTAAGCCGACGGAAGTTTATAATATTTACTTTATTTAAAATGCCAAGAAAGAAACCAAGACGAAACTGGAAATGCCCAACCACGCAATAGAATTATGTCAGGTCACTCACATTGTTGAAATTAGAAGATTACGTGGTTCGAGATATTATGATAACCGAGTTTCCAGCTGAGCGAGTTGTTGTTTCCTCTTCATCAAACAGATCAATTGACCCTGATATATTTAAGGTATTCCGTAATAGGTAGATCCGGTGATCTCACAAGAAAACAAAAATATTGACAATAAATACATTTGGACATTGAACTTGTGAAGCAGCTCTGGTCAATGTCTATTATTTTAACTCTTTCAACACGAGAGGCCGCTTTTCCGTTCCAGGAACACGATACGTCATAATTTGGATGGCTACTAAGTAAACATGTGTGGTGTGTGGTAGAACAATTAATATTTTCAACGTGCAGCCTGAAGGCTGCACGTTGAAAATATTAATTGTTCTACCCCCGAATAATGGATATGGACTCTTCCAAGTTCTGCCATTTAACTGGCATGGAAGAAACCACTAGTGTTGAAAGGGTTAATAAATTAGGTGAAGAGGTCGTCCACTTGATAAACTTGGCGTCAATTCAACCTTGGATCAGCGATTGTAGAGATAACTGAGAGCGCGGTGACTCAATGGTTACAGTCTGGACTTCAAATCGAAAAGGTCAACACTTCGATCATCGCCATGGGTTACTGCGTTGTGTCCTTGAGCAAGAAAGGCACTTCATCCTGATTGCCCACGTGGATGGCAGGTGGCGTTGTGTAATAAGGCGTACTGCACGTCGATGGTGCACTTGTCTTCAACCAATATGCTAACCCTGCTTGTGCGAAGTTAGTACGTTGGGGAGTCTGGCAGTTGGTCACCGTTCCTCAGTGGTTCTCTCCGAGTACTACGTCTTCCTCCACCCGTAAAACTGTCCCAAACGAGGGGAACATGGATGTCAAAAGTGTCGTTAAACCACAATAAATAAATAAATAAATAAATAAATAAATAAATAAATAACAACTAGGTCTCAGTTTGAGTAACCAAGTCACGGGTGGACGCGGAAAAGGTGGCGCATCCGGCCTGCGCCTACTTTTGTTGGAAACTCATTTTTTTTTCACCATCACCAATACCAGCGTACACGATATTATCGGCAATAACACATGGGCATCCACTACCGGGGGAAGTGGATGTCCGCGTGTTATCGCAGATACAGTACAGTAGCAGTGGACTGGTCGTAATCCACGCGTGGGCAGTGATGTCCATGCATGCGTTTACCAGGTAATAAAAAGCATCATCAGCACAATTTTAATTAACCCTTTACGTGACACGAAAAGCAGACGACACTTGCAAATAAAATTCTTGAATAACTATTTTTTTCATTTTTAGCATCAAAAACATAGCTTATGACCCCCTCATTGGAACAAGCTCAATGAGCTCGTTCCAATGAGACGTCATTAGCTATGTTTTCAAGACAAAAAGTGAAAAAATAATGAAAATTGGATGGTGATTTTTGTACATAGCGCTGGCCGGTTTTGGTTGTTACGTTGGGTAAAGGATTAATGAAGCACCGGGTTGTTCCTGATGCTTCATTAATTAAATGAATTGATGATTATTCTCAGAATTAATGTTTGGTATCTAATATTATTGCGTCCGTGGAAATATTTTCCATCCGTGGAAGGTGACCAGTTCACGGCAGTAGTACGATACCCCATGTAGATAGTACGGCACCCCACAGCTACTGTTCCGACGTAAGTATCTCATAAATCTGGCTTCCCCTTTTTCAAAATCAAATAAGTCTCCATAAAAATGCTGGGATATTTTGGCTGGAAAACATTGCGGTCATGTGCAAAACAGTCTGCGAACCTTTTCCTTGGAGAGGCCCATGTCCCTCTTTCGGCGACAATAGGATATCCGCTTTTGTTCTCGTCCCTATGCTTCGAATGGGGGAGCGGTGGCGTTGCGGTGGCCGGTTCTCGTCAGATCACCGAAGTTAAGCAACGTCGAGCCCGGTTAGTCCTCGGATGGGTGACCGTCTGAGCGATCGATTCGGACTCCCGCGTTGTGTCCTTGGGCAAGGCACTTCACCCCGATTGTCCACAAGGGGGCACGATGACGCCGTGTACTAACGCGTACTGCACGTCGATGGTGCGCATGTCTTCAACCATTCTAACCCTGCCTGTGCTGCAGTGCGGAGTTACGATGTTGGGGAGCTGGCAGCTGCTCGTCGTTGCTCGGTGGTTCTCTCCGGGTACTCCGGCTTCCTCCGCCCATAAAACTGTCACGGTCATGATTAGCCATTGTGCATAAGTGTATGACCTTAAAACACCAATAAATAAATAAAATAAATACGCTTCGAATCATGACCCAAGATCGAAATGAGGCGCCCCGCTAAACACATAATCCAGAAACCAACACTACTGACCCCTTTGGTAAAGGTCTTTATCCTGATTTATGAACTAAGATGATCCCCACCAGGGGTAACTGCGTGTGTGCTCGTTGGAGAGGCACTTAATCCCGATTGCCCACGTGGTAGCACGGTGGCGCTGTATACTAAGGCGAACTGCACATCGATGATGCACCTGTCTTCAACCAATGCTAACCCTTCTTGTGTGGAGTTAGTACGTTCGGGAATTTGACAGTTACTCGCCGTCGCTCGGTGCTTCGCTCGCATACTCCAGCTTCCTCCACCCGTAAAACTGTCCGACACGAGGTGACCCTGCTGTCGAAAATGTCGTTAAACTCAAATAAATAAATAAATAAATAAATAAATAAATAAATAAATAAATAAATAAATAAATAAATAAATAAATAAATAAATAATATTCCCATTCTTTTGCACCCGTCAATATTCTCACCATAACCGATGAAAGGGCAACCGACTAGTAGCCTGGGGTCCAAGATTTAGGAGGGGGTCCGAACCTAACCCAGGGCTGGCAACACATGGTTATTGAATTGGAAACAAACCGTCTGTCGTTTAGAAGCGAAACTTGGGGCTGCATAGAGTCATCTAATCTGTTATCTATATAATCTCATTCATCTAGCACAGGAATTCGGTGAAATGACCACATTTACAGTTCAAAATCAGAAATGTTTAGAATTTGAACTACAAAAGTCACGGATGCTCGTCATGTTCCCAGTTACCCCCTTCCATTCCCTGTCGCAGCTTTGACACTCAAGCCATGGGCTGGAGGCTATCAAAGGACCTTGACCCGAAAAAGAATTCATCTTGGGACCCGAAGTTCGTCGTGCCTGTTCTACTCACCACGGGAAATAAACTTACAGAACGATGTTAACATGCCACCAAGTCAGAGGCGGACTAACCGTATGGGCCATCGGGAAATTTCCGGCCACTCCCCCTTACTGGGAGCCGCCTAGGGCCTCCAAAATATACTCAGCCCTTGTTGGCTCGTTACATTTCGTGAAAATGACAAATAGGCGAAATGAATCTGATTGCACAGACTGTCGGTTTATCGTACACTGCAAAAAATATAGGTTCTTTTTAGAACTAAAACTGGTTCTAATCTTGTCCCTGAGATGGAACTAGTTCTGTTTAAACAGTATTTATTTCAAATGAAATAAATTTATAAATATTAACATTAAATATTAACAGAATTAAACATAAATTGAGGGGGTTTCAGTCGTAAGTTTAGAGCTTATACGAGGTTGTCTCAAATCATTATTAAGAAAGGAGATACGAACAGTTGGCATATCGAACCAGTTATGGTTCTATACAGAATCAAAACTGGTTCGATATGCCAACTGTTCATATCTCCTTTGTTTCAAAATGTTTGGCGACTGCGTTGAATAAGCTGCAAGTTTACTGCTGAATTTACTTCAGTTCATGTAATGTTCTGCTAAAATTGAATGCCAATCTTGGTAAATTTATTTGATTTGAAATAAATACTGTTTAAACAGAACTGGTTCCATCTCAGGGACAAGATTAGAACCAGTTTTGGTTCTAAAGAGAACCTATATTTTTTGCAGTGTAATATTCTCTATGAGGACTGTCATTGAGACCAACAGTCTCGTCTGCCATTGATCGGTCAGATACAAGGAAACAGCGAAAAATCAAAATTTTCTTTCATTGGGCCGAACTCTTGTCGGCCTGATGAGTCCAGGGCTCTCTTTGATTCAACCATTTTTTACCAAATGAGGGACAAAATGCCATCAAAATGCCCTCTCTGTGTTATTGATTGCTCAGATGAAAGGAAGCAGCGTTCTTTAGGTTCAGGGCCTCCCTTGGTATGTTTCCCGGCAACGTTTATTGACCCAGTCCGCCCCTGCATCAAGTAATGTGCTTGTCTGACGTATTGGACAATACTCCATGGACATTGAATTGAAAGTGCTTTTTCGAAAACGTTTAAGAATTGAATGAAATTTTTATAATTTTTATTGGAGTATAAACGAGTGGGAATGGGTACAAATTATGTATGAATCCTTCGGGATTATAAAGATTATAAAAATTGCATTCAATTCTTATAATTACATTGCGTAACTGTTTAAACTACTTCTTACCAAACAACAAAGCAGAAAGACGAAATAAAACATGTTCGAACGAACGAGGCGAAAAACCACCCTCACACAAAAGACAAAGCGCACAACTCTGAGTTGAGCGCCGGTTTTCGGCATGGACCCAAATTTGTCAAATTGCCGTCTTTCGCAACAAAACTTGGAATGTTCAAAACAATTTAGTTAACATATCAGTAAACTATAATCACTGATCACTGCGAGAGGCGCTAAAAGTTATAAACCCGCCCAAACACCGTCCGAATTACATTCTGTCAACTGAGCTCTACCGTAAATGTGGGTCAAAGTTCGACCAAATGTATTCATTGGAAAATGAATTACATTTAGTCATGACGTTTTCATCTAGCTGACCAATGGGAATTGAGTATTTGGACCCAAAACGTATAACTACATTAACAATGTAATTATATGAGTATTGGCATAAAGAAAACATCACTGACTATCATAGAATTTTCAAAATTAAATTATTACACATGGATTCACTCAGTGGCAGATTCACGATTCTGGTTTGGGGTGGGGAAAGGGGCGCGCTAAATCATCCGACACGCGTAGCGGCAATCACGAAAGGTGGTATCTCCATTTTCGTCGACGGGGTCTCGGGAAGGAAAGTTTGGGAAATGAAGAATTGGTGTGGCCTTCCAGTGGCTTCTTTATACATAACCATAATGTTTTCCAGCCAAAATATTCCATCAATTTCATATAGACTCTCCAATTTAAATTTAAAAAGAAGGGAAGCCAATATTATCTTTTTTAGACGAAGTTGTTACCAGGTAGGGCCTCGAATGCTATCGAATCTAATACCGAATCGAATGCTGCTCAATATTCACGAATCGAATCGAATCGAATATAGAATAGAATTTTTAAGAATGGTTACCGGTAGCGCTACCGGGGAAAAAAACATCCTGTTTTTGTGCCGAACATAACCATATTGGCCCATACGGTACTCCCTGTTCCATATGGCGGTGACAGAGTTTTATTCTGCGATGGCACAAGTGCCACATCGATTAATCCATTCACACGCGTGTGTCGTTTTGTGATTATTACACGTCTTCACGCCTGTAAAACAATTGTTAGGAGGACACTCAGCAATTCATTTGACAACTATCAACAAAAAGAACACATTTTATTGCCACCCAAATTTGCGAGGGGAACCCATGTTACTATTTCGTCCCCTGAGTTCCAATGTGTTCTATGTGCCTATAGGCACACAGAACACATTGAAACTCAGGGGACGATTTTCAGCTATCGCTAGTGATTCAAATTGTATTTGCGTTGTTCGATCTGTGGAAAATTCCAGTGTAATTTCGCTTCTGTTTAAAAATAGTTCATCAACGATTTCCGTTCCGCACATACGTGCGGAACAGATTTTCATTTTCCGCATGGTTTAGTGTTGCTGTAGATGGGGATTACATAGAACAGGCGTGTAATAAAATAGGAAGTAGGAGCCACGGATAAATTCGTCGCCGGCACTGGATGATGAGTTGCGTGAGGTGGAATCCGTTTTTAAGGTGATGTGTGCCTATTTTTAAAACACGCTTTCCTCCCACCGATATCCGGTGCATTCCGACTGAGAGAATGATTGCAAAGATAATCGGAGATATTCGATAAATATTCAACACCGATTGCCGAATCGAATTCGAATCGAATACTGCCGTCAAATCGAATCTCATTTTGAATACCGAATATTCGCAGGGCCCTATTACCAGGCATGTACACGCTAAAAACTAAAGTGTTAAAAACTACACTTGAAGTGCTGTATTTAACACTTATTAAGTGCTGAACTAGTACTTTGTTCAAGTGTAGATATCCCAGAACTTGACAGGTGTTGACAATAATACCACTTGACAAGTGTAATGTCGCGACACTTAAAAGGAAACAACGCAGATGACGCGGATCAGGCTCGAACTCTCGAGCCTGATACGCGTCATCTGCGTTGTGTCCTTTTAATTATGTACCCACCAAGCGCAAATCAAATTATGGACGATTCTGGAAGAACCACCAATGCTAGACACATGGGAAGTGCCATCCATTCAAGTTTCAGATGTCTGACGATTGTAATGTCTAAGTGCTTAGAGCATTGCACTTTGAGTGTTAAAATCGAACCCTAAGAGTTAGAATGGGTTTAACACCTTGGAAGTGTCAGTTTTAACACTTTAGTTTTTAGTGTGTTACTGAAAAATGAGGCGGAAACATATAATTTGATTTTCACATTTTAGAAACAGGGGGTGACATGCTCCACGGGTAGGTAAGTGGGGGTAGGGGGAAAATTCTGTTCTTGATGCTGCTGGTTGGTTGATAATGACTGATTACGGCATTTTTTCATACAATTTTCCCGGTTGAAGCCATTCATTTGACAGCAAAGTACTTCACCCAGACAGGCAGACACCCACATTCAGATTGTTTATTTCTTCTTAGTCAGATTGTGTTATATGTTTTTTTAGTGGATTTGGAAAATAAAATACATGTTACGGGTTACATAACTAAGTAAAAGAATATTAGCATTTGAAGAGAATGTATGACGTGCAATTTTTCGGAAATGCCTGGACAACTGTGGAGAGAAACCTTAAGAACATTTTGCTTTCTGTGTCAACTCTTGAACCAGGAAGTTCTTAATGTGTGTTTGAATTGTAAATACAACATTTTTAAAAAAACCTTCCATTATTTCTAGTTTATTTACAATTGTTAGTGATATTTACATTCAGCAAGTGGTATCTTAGCACAACTGGAAAAGCATGTAAGTGGAAATTCTAAGAAATAAGAATTTATGTCAGATTGCGAAAACATCAAGATAGACAATTGCATTTCCTGAACACTGAGCTCTGTATTCATGATAGATACAGTATGTGGAGAGTGGATTGTAACTAAATCACCCGTGGAGTGGAGTTATCACCCAAGCCATAACTCTCAAATTTTGAACATATCGACAAAAACACATGCAATGTTTCAGCCAATGGACCTCCGGGTTTAACCCGGAGGTCTATTGGCTGAAACTTTGCTGGTGCTGGTGATGCTTTGTAACAAATTTGCAATTATTCCTTGGGTGGAATCTCCACTCTGCGAGTGATTTAGTGATAATACACTCTCCATGTACTGTATATGCAATTATGGACAGCCTGATTGTTATTATTCCCCACAGAATCGCAGTCATGGTGTCTACTTTGTCATTTTGGCCATTGGTGCCATGTCTGTATATCATCCGACCATTTAGCTGTTTGCATTTTTATATCTAGAGAGCGCCCCCCCCCCCCCCCCACCCGAAGCAATGGGTGTTACTGCTCATATTGTTTTACATTTTGATTCTATTTAACAGTGCCATTGGCAGGCCCTGGGTAGTCAATAAAGCTGGTAATAAAAATAAAAAAATGCTATCTCCACTGACACAGAACAATGTAGGGGTTGAGGGGTTGGGGTGGGGTAGTGAAAATCAAGCAAAAACTGTCCGCAAAAGCAATTCGGCAGTCACAAAGACCATGTTCTATCTATTTACTGATTGAAAATAGAGACTTGTGTTTTTTGTTCATTCAACTCAGAAAGGCTCAATTTCTTTTCAGAAAGTGAAATTCAAGGGGACATCACTTTTGTTTTCCTTTAAGGTTCCGCTATAGAGTTTCGCACTATTGCACAGGGATAAAATTTTAAACTAAAAACATATGTTGAAACTAGTAATGCCATGTAAATTGGAGATATGTATTTAGTATCAGATGTATGATTTTATCATATGACTCGTCCGTTTTGTTCACTTTAAAACATTTCATATTTTGTTTTCAAATTAATCAGTGATAAATAAAGCCTTCCGTCAATTTCATTGGTCAGTTTCAAAACTAGACAATTTGATTGGCTGAACAAAATGCAACTGGGCCACATTTTCATAATTTGCATAATTAGAGTTGGGAGCTTTCATTGGTCAGTTTCAAAACTGGACAATTTGATTGGCTAAACAAAATACAACTGGGTCACATTTACATAATTTCAGTAGGGAGAATTTCCGTTATCTGTCCTATTTAGGGTGGGTTATATTGTATTAATCTTTTACCTGCAAGAAAAAATACCAGGATGTTTTTTCCAAGTGCCGTCTGCAACTCAAGTTAGGTGATGGGTTAAAAAGTCATACTAAGTGGCTAATTTGTGCGTGTGTGTGTCATATGATAAACAGAATATGAAATGAGTGTTTTTCTCCTATAATATTCATGAAACTCGTCCGAATTTACCGTTTGGGCGCGCCAGAGGCCCGCCAAAACGGAAAATTCTTAGACTCGTTTCATAAATATTATATGAAAAAAAAACACTCATTCCATATCCTTTATACATTAGACTATCTTTTGAACAAGAGAATTTGAAGTTTTAGTCACAGGGTCGGAGTCTGATGCATAGAGGTAAATTACCAGAGAAATCATGGGAACAGTGGCTTTGAAAAAAATGACTATTTTTTAAATGTCATTTTTACACGGAGTTGTTACCAGGCATGTAACTAAAAATGAGGCGGAAACATACAATTTTTTTTACATTTTAGAAACGGGGGATGATATGCTCCAGGGGCTGGTAAGTGGAGGTAGCGAGAAAATTCTGTTTTTGACTGGTTTCGGAATTTTTTCATACATTTGTCCAGGGTGAAGCCTTTCATTTGACAGCAAATTACCTCACCCACATTCAGATTATTTATTTCTACTTAGTCAGATAGTGTTATATGATTTTAGAGGATTTGGAAAATGTAATACAAGTTATGAGTTACGAAACTAAGTTAAAGAATATTCGCATTTGAAGAGAGTATATGTCATGTCATTTTAGAAAATGCCTGGAAAACTGTGGAGCGGAACCACAATGACCCTTAGGTTACCCCAGTGATAATGATCCATATTTTGAACCTCCATTTCGACTCACTTACATTAAGGGGTCTTAAAATGCGATTTCCAGCAATTATGAAAATGCACTCAATAACCGCGGTGACCTTGACCCATATTTAGAACCTGCATTGAGTTTCGACTCATTGGGTGTTGGTTCCAGGACCACGGGTGATACAATGCTTAAGATATGTGCTTGTTCCACTTTCAAAACACTCCTAGGGACACAACCAATGTCACAGGAGCCCGAAAAGATGGCCGAGTGTTGGCACATAGAACACATTGGAATTCAGGGGACGTTGTGACTGCTGGTATGCCAAAAGTAGCGAGATAGGATGATTCGTATTCAAATTATTGGGTGGACATGAAAGTGGATAGAAGACAGAAACAAGAAGAAGAAGAAAAGGAAGAAGCAGCAGAAGAAGGAAACAGATGAAGAACAGGAAGAAATAGAAGAATGGAAAAAAGGAAAGAAGAAGACAACGAAGAAGAAGAGATCCAATACATCTTACCCCATCCCCCTCCCTCCCCCCCCTCCCCCCTCATGTTCATTGAGCTACCGTCACCACTGTCAGGCCTCTTGGTTCGTGTATTTTGTGCACAACAGTCCATACAGGTCCAATGCATTGTGGGCCGGTGGGAAAAAAGCACCGGTATTCACAATTTCTTGATGTCTGTTTCATATACTTTTCATGGTTTTCCCCCCATAGAACCAAACTTTACGTCCTCTTGTCATACAGTACGTGGAGAGTGCATTATCACTAAATCACCCACAGAGTGTAGATTCCACCCAAGCAATAATTGCAAATTTGTTGCAAAGCATAACCATCACAAGCAAAGTTTCAGTCAATGGACCTCCGGGTTAAACTCGGAGGTCCATTGGCTGAAACATTGATTGTGTTCTTTGTCGATATGTGCAAAATTGAAAGTTATAGCTTTGATGATAACTCCACTCCGCGGGTGATTTAGTTACAATCCACTCCCCACGCACTGTAGGTCTTTGCCGTTATTATTGGGGCTCCTTCTTGAGCTAAAGTTGACTCGACAAGGATTCGTAGTTTTCTGGCGTCAATCCAAATCCTATTCAAATGTAAAATATGCATGACGTTTAATAGGAAACGCCACAAAGACGAATATAATAGATGTCATGCTTAAAATACCTGCTCGTAAAGAGTTTGCCAGTAAAAAAGACATTTGCGTTGACAGAGTTGTATTTATTTATTGGTGTTTAAGGTCACATATTTCTGCACAATGGCTAACCATGACCGTGACAGTTTTACGGGTGGAGGAAGCCGGAGTACCCGGTGAGAACCACCGAGCAACGGCGAGCAACTGTCAGCTCCTCAACATACCAACTCCACAAAAGCAGGGTTAGCATTGGTTGAAGACAGGTGCACCATCGACGTGCAGTACGCCTTAGCACACAGCGTCACCGTGCCCCCACGAGGGCAATGGGGGTGAAGTGTCTTGCCCAAGGACACAACGCGGTTGCCGCAGGTGGGATTCGAACCGAGGACCTCTCGGCTTGAAGCCTGCACCTCTACCAACAGAGCCACCGCGCCCCCTGACAGAGTTGTATACGAAACCATCGATGCAAATTGCCTTTCATTGACGAACTCGGTGTTTTTTTTTTAAAACTAATACATCTGTTGCATTGTTTGAGTCAACCACTGGCATCAGGGAAAATTGACAAAACTATATATATAACCGAAACATTGCAAAATGGTGAAAAAACTACATAATTTGGGCACTTTTACATACTAAAAACTAAAGTGTTAAAACTGGCACTTTCAAGGTGTTAAACCCATTCTAACTCTTAGGGTTTGATTTTAACACTCAAAAGTGCAATGCTTTAAGCACTCAGACATTACAATCGTCAGATATCTGAAACTTGAATGGATGGCACTTCCCATGTGACTAGCATTGGTGGTTCTTCCAGAATCGTCCATAATTCGATTTGCGCTTGGTGGGTACATAATTAAAAGGACACAACGCAGATGACGCGGATCAGGCTCGAGAGTTCGAGCCTGATCCGCGTCATCTGCGTTGTTTCCTTTTAAGTGTCGCGACATTACACTTGTCAAGTGGTATTATTGTACCTGTCAAGTTCTGGGATATCTACACTTGAACAAAGTGCTTGTTCAGCACTTAGTAAGTGTTAAATACAGCACTTCAAGTGTAGTTTTTAACACTTTAGTTTTTAGTGTGAACTTCAGTTGTGCACAGCTGTTACTGTCGCTATTTGGGGGAATTTCTGATTGAGCAAGAAGTTAATATTTCCACTCAGTTCTCCAAGGATTAGCCTACTCGAATTGTTTGTTATCTGGTAGAATGGCGCACTGAAAATTAGAAAAAACAAAGAATCGAATTAGCCAAATTTCTATGAATGTTGAGCCAATCACCAATTTTATCATCCAATTCACAAATGCCAAGCATGAATATTGTAACTAATGGCACGGTAAATCTTCATATCCGGCTTAGTGCCAATGTATCTACTGATCGTCTGCGTGATAATTTCTGTTATTCTTATGATGTAAAATGTTTGAACGGGCATTAGTCTCTCATTGAAAATATCATGCCTGCCAATGAGAGTTCTGGTGTACTGAAAATACAGTCATCGTCTGTAACGTGGAGATGAATAATTCTCAACTTCACGAATTCTCACTGAATACACCCAACTTTTACCATTCAAAATTACAAATCGAATTTTCGTCCCCTGAGTTCCAATGTGTTCTATGTGCCTACTGGCAGCCTATTGGCAGTCTACTGACAGCCTACTGACAGCCTACTGGCAGCCTACTGACAGCCTACTGGCAGCCGACTGACAGCCTACTGGCAGCCTACTGACAGCCTACTGGCACATAGAACACATTGGAACTCTTTGCCCACCATCACCATTTTTACTGATTATGCTATTGGGGGCAAAAACGGCGATAAAACCGGAGAGGAGATGCATAGATGGAGCGTAACACCCCATCGTCATCAACCCCATCTCCCTACCTCACCCTCTCACTCCTTGTTTGCAAAATGTGTTAGATGGGCACTGCCATTTAAAACCTACCAAACGGGACAAAGATTCTTGATGCACATTCATAGACAAAAGCGTCCCCCTCCCCGACTGCGTCACTGATGTCCAAGGTGTATACAGTACGGCCGCAGTGGACTGGACACCTACCACGGGGTGGGCAATATTTCCACGGACACAATGATGTTACAGTACGTGGAGAGTGTATTATCACCAAATCACTCGCAGAGTGGAGATTCCACCCAGGCAATAATTGCAAATGTGTTGCAAAGCATAACCAGCACAAGCAAAGTTTCAGCCAATGGACCTCCGGGTTAAACCCGGAGGTCCATTGGCTGAAACATTGCTTGTGTTTTTTTTTTGTCGATATGTACAGAATTTGAAAGTTATAGATTGGGTGATAACTCCACTCCGCGGGTGATTTAGTTACAATCCACTCTCCACGTACTGTAGATTCCAAACACTAATTATAGGCATAATCATCAAAACAGTTATTAATGAAGCGCCGGGGACAACCCGGTGCTTCATTAATTAAAATTTTGCTGCTGCTGATTTTTATTAGCTGATAAACGCATGCGTGGAGATCACTGCCCATGCGTGGATTACGACCAGTCCACGGCGACTGTACTGTATACAAGATGTAACAACCAGTACTGTAGCCAGCGCATTTCACACTGTCATGCAGCTGCCGTAAGGAAAGTGGACCAAGTAATCATGAGAAGGAATGATTTTGATTGGCTTAGAAGTTTTCCCTTTGCCTGAAAAAACATAGCTTGACCGAGAGCAGAGTCGAGGCAGGATTGGGCAGAGCTAGGAAGTACGAAGTAGTGTTACAAGTCAATAATATTGGTACAAAGCAGTACACGCTAAAAACTAAAGTCCCTTGCTTCTCCTAATTGGAGCGAGCTCGTTCAGCTCGTTCCAATGAGGAATCATGAACTGTGTGTTTGGTACAGAGGATGAAAAAGGGATAGTTATTCGAGAGGTTTAGTTGCAAATTCCCTCTGCCTTTCTTGGTGGGTAAGGTGTTAACTACGATTGGAGGATCTTAACTTACCCGTACCGTGTTTATGAAAACGCTACACACGTTGGAACTGATCATATATATTAGTGTCACGTATATACTATTGTCACGTGAGAACCATGGGGTTCTGTCTTCCAGTGGAAGAGAGAGCATTGTGGTTGTCAGATGACGATATATCGTTAGACGTAGCTTATCTACTTTATATGTGATGACAAAACACTGCATGCACCTTGCAGTGATGGGGCTCTTCTGGAGCGCTGCGGTCTGGTGAGTTGGCTGGAGACAGTTTGATATTTGTTTGATGAGTACAAGGTATCAGTCCCCCTCTTTTCTTCCTTCTCTTTTCTTTCGCTGAATATCTACCATATTAACACCATTGCAATCTTGAATAGCGTATTGTTTATTATGATGTGTATATATTGAAAAAATGCTGCATTTACTTGTTAATCGTATACAAAGGAGAGGACGTGTTTTAAGTGTTGAGCACTTGTTGTCCAATCCTTTTTGTTTATTTTGACAAATAAAATATGTTTAAACTAAACTAAAGTGCTGAAAACTACCCTTGAAGTGCTGTATTTAACACTTACTAAGTGCTGAACTAGCTCTTTGTTCAAGTGTAGATATCCCAGAACTTGACAGGTGTTACAATAATACCACTTGACAAGTGTAATGTCGCGACACTTAAAAGGAAACAACGCAGATGACGCGGATCAGGCTCGAACTCTCGAGCCTGATCCGCGTCATCTGCGTTGTGTCCTTTTAATTATGTACCCACCAAGCGCAAATCGATTCTGGAAGAACCACCAATGCTAGACACATGGGAAGTGCCATCCATTCAAGTTTCAAATGTCTGACGATTGTAATGTCTAAGTACTTAAAACATTGCACTTTGAGTGTTAAAATCAAACCGTAAGAGTTAGAATGGGTTTAACACCTTGAGAGTGTCAGTGTTAACACTTTAGTTTTTAGTGTGTAAGGGTGGTAGAAGCCTAGAGTATTGGGTGGCTACACTAGGGTTGGATCACATGACAGATGGACAAGTCAGCAGTGGTGAGTGGTGGTTTAAGACCTATGAAGGTCTAAGGGTGGCCTAGAAGGACGGACCACACAGGTACTAGGGGACCATAACTATCTGCAAATAGACATCCCCAAATAAGTATCCTTTAAAAGGTATCCTCCGACAGTATATAACCTAGTCATAAGTATCCTCAAATACCCACACGTGCCTATGTGATGTGCGCCCATTGAGCACACAAGCACATATCGGCTCATCCAGCCTGTCCTTGTGTGATACATGTGATGTGTACACATTGTGACACAATGTTTACTAGCACACAGACACATTCCATCAACTTTCTTCCCCACGTTCCGTGGAATTCCATTCTGACTATACTTCTAGAATCCTTTTTCCATCGTATATGCCTATGCGCTACATGTGTTGTGCACACATTGTGCACTAACACAGTAGCATATATCGCCACACCCGGCATGTGCTGCGTACATTGCGTACAGAGTGCCACACGTTGTGCACTGACACACAAGCACATATCGTCATACCCGGCATTTGCTTCGTACGGTGCGTACAGGGTGTCAACGTTGTCTACTAACACACAAGCACATATCGTCACACCCGGCATTTGCTGCGTACAGTGCGTACAGAGTGTCACACGTTGTGCACTAACACATAAGCACATATCGTCACACCTGGCATTTGCTGCGTACAGTGCATACACAGTGTCACACATTGTGCTTTAACACACACGCACATACCGTTACACCCGACATGTGCTGCACACAGTGCATACACAGTGTCACACATTGTGCACTAACACACAAGCACATATCGTCACACCCGGTATATGCTGCCCACAGTGCATACACAGTGTCACACATTGTGCACTAACACACAAGCACATATCGTCACACCCGGCATGTGCTGCATACACAAACATTGTGCACTAAAACACAAGCACATATCGTCACACTCGGTATGTGCTGCCCACAGTGCATACACAGTGTCGCACATAGTGCACTAACACACAAGCACATACCGTCACACCCGGCATGTGCTGCATACAGTGCGTACACAGTGTCATACATTGTGCACTATCACAGAAGCACATCTCGGTACAATAGTTTCTTATACGTAAGATACCTCAGCCTGCACTAGATCTAGCCATTGTATAGACTGATGAATGGAGTGATCTGTTTGGGTCTATTAAATATTTGGACAAGAGCAGATGTCGAGACAGAATCGAGGTAGCTACTAAGCTTTTAGTAATGCTACAAGTGAGTAATGGTGTAACACTCCAGCACAGGATAGGATAGTGGTAGCCAATAGTAATGGTACAAGTGAGTAATGGTGTAACACCCCAACACAGGACAGGATAGTGGTAGCCAATAGTAATGGTACAAGTGAGTAATGGTGTAACACTCCAGCACAGGATAGGATAGTGGTAGTCAATAGTAATGGTACAAGTGAGTAATGGTGTAACACTCCAACACAGGACAGGATAGTGGTAGCCAATAGTAATGGTACAAGTGAGTAATGGTGTAACACCCCAACACAGGACAGGATAGTGGTAGTCAATAGTAATGGTACAAGTGAGTAATGGTGTAACACTCCAACACAGGACAGGATAGTGGTAGCCAATAGTAATGGTACAAGTGAGTAATGGTGTAACACCCCAACACAGGACAGGATAGTGGTAGCCAATAGTAATGGTACAAGTGAGTAATGGTGTAACACTCCAGCACAGGATAGGATAGTGGTAGCCAATAGTAATGGTACAAGTGAGTAATGGTGTAACACCCCAACACAGGACAGGATAGTGGTAGCCAATAGTAATGGTACAAGTGAGTAATGGTGTAACACTCCAGCACAGGATAGGATAGTGGTAGCCAATAGTAATGGTGCAAGTGAATAATGGTGTAACACTCCAGCACAGGATAGGATAGTGGTAGCCAATAGTAATGGTACAAGGCAATAATGGTGTAACACTCCAACACAGGATAGGATAGTGGTAGCCAATAGTAATGGTACAAGGCAGTGATAGTGCAAGTCTGCAAGACTGATAGAACACAATACTAAAGGTGAATATAATACTGGTTGACAGATAGTGGTGACTATGGACAAGTAGTGATTCAGAAGGCCGGGGCAAACAGGTACCAGGAGGAATAACTTTAGATATTCTCCAAAAGGTATCTCCAAAAGTTATCCTCAAACTGTTTCCTCAAATGGTAAATTACCATGTCATAAGTATCCTCAAATACCCGTATGTGCTGCATGTGAAGAGTGCACAATATGCACAGGAACACAAGCACATATCGGCACATCCAGCATGTGTCTATGTGCTACATGTAATGCGTACACATTGTACACTGGCACACAAACACATCTATGGAAGTCAAAATACTTTATAGAGAGATCGGGGAAGTCGCAAAAATAGGCTGGTCAGGTCAAGGAATAAGTAGAATATGGTACAGAAGAGACTAGGATAGGCAGATGGAGGGGGTTCCGAAGGAACCCCAACTAGTAAAAGAATTGTCGGGGTTGTTTGTTGTAATTCTAACCGAGGATTCGGGGATAATCCGAACCATAAAAGTACTCTTGTTTAATATAACACACTCCGTCCTATTTCGTACTATTTTTGGCTCTATACCACTACGTGCTACTCTTATAATCCCAAAAATGAGGCTTCGCTTAATCCGTTTCGGTAGTTTTGGGTTGTTTTTTGGTGATTTGGAGGAAATGTCGGGTCCATTTGGGTAATTAGATACACTCCCATTGACTCGAACACACCCTACAAACATACCCCTGTCTTATGAGAGCGTTTCGGGTCACATAGCAAACACGTGCTACCATAGAAACAAAGATGGAGGCTCCAATATATAAAATTGATGACGGAAACGCGAATCACCTAAACAAGACGTGCTGCGCATGCTCACTAACACCACGTAAGTAATTACACCATAATATGGCCACTCACGTGGGTTACCATGACAACCCAACATAGTACCACTGAGTCACGTGACATGACGTCACTTCCGCCCCCCCCCCCCCCCCCCCGCAAATTAGGACTTGAAACCACATCACACACTTTTTCCAATGTATGCATTTTGACGCCTTGTTATTTGGTTACACGTGTCTCAGTACAGAAGTTTTTGATGACTATATCCAACAAACAGATCGTTTTACTATATAAGTTGTCGTTGAGGAGATCATACTGGACTTAACTGCAATCCAGTATCAATCAATACATCACAGTGAATATGTGTGTGAGGGTGTGTGTGTGTGTGTGTGTGTGTGTGCATGTGTGTGTTAGGGTAAAATATCTCTTTAAGTAGATTTTCTGTTTCTCAGGCCATTATTTGTAAAATTGCATGCGGGTGTTTTTTTTTTTTTAAAAAAAAATTCTGTAATTATTTCTTTGACAGCAAAAGTTCATGTCCTTGCTTTTGGTTTTGGGCCTCATTATATACGTAATAGCATGGGTGGTGGTGTATTTCGTCCCTTGGGAGCAAGAAGGCTTTGCAATGGTAAAGCATTGCAAAGCCTTCTTGCACTCAGGGACAAATTTATCAATTTTTTAAACCTGGGTAAAATATCAGACATAAACCATTTTTATTTTTTGTAAGTTTACATTGGTTTTAAAAAGAGAGCATGCAGCAGCCAAAAGGACCATGCGGGAAGGCATGAGAAACAGATTTTCAATTTTTTAGGCCTTACTTAATTTTTTTATCGGGCTTAATGTTTTTTTTTTTATAATTCTTCAGGAAGATAATTATTTATTTTCTACTGCTTTATTTGGAAAGAGCAATCACTGATTAAATAATAATCTTGAAATTATTTTGTAAACGTTAATAATAGATTTTTATTTTCTTTGTTATCTATATTTGTATCATTTGTGGTATTGTTTAGCAACTAATATACTTAAAAAAGGCCTTGTAAGGCCACACAAAGTAGATTTTCTGTTTCTCAGGTCATTATTTGTGAAATTGCATGCGGGCGAGCGGTTTTTTATTTTATTTTTTATTTCAGTAATTACTTTTTTGCCATCAAAAGTTTATGTTCTTGGTTCAAGTTTTAGGCCTCATAATCTACAGAATAGCATGGGTGGTGGTGTATTTCATCCCTTGAGTGCAAGAAGGCTTTGCACTGCTAAAGCATTGCAAAGCCTTCTTGAACTCGAGGGACAAATTCATCAATTTTTTTAACTTGGGTAAAATATCAGACATAAACCATTTAATTTTTATTTTTTTAAAGTTTAAATTGCTTATAAAAAGAGAGCATGCGGCAGCCAAAAGGACCATGCGGGAGGGCCTGAGAAATAGATTTTTTTATTTTTTTAGGCCTAATACTAAATTATTAAACTATCGTACTTTGAGTGCCTTTGCATTGCAGATGGCGGCTTGTTGCATCCAAACGACGATACACGTTTAATTTGTTTTCATTTACAATTAAATTTCATCTGGAACTAAAATGTTTCATTTGACACCAAGCATAAATTCCACATGTCACGATGTCATCATTATCAGGAGTCAGCTCTTTTCGTGCCGCATACCATCAAACATTATCTGGGGCGTGGCGAAGATCACCGATTGGAGGAGGGGGCGTAAACCTGATTTGTCCCGAAGGAATATTTGTCTGTCAGGATTATAGCAAAAAAAAAAAAACACAAGACTTCTTGGAATTTTTACAATAAATGAATAAAGTATACAGGTAGTAACCGTATTTATTGGGGTTTAAAGACACTTTCGACAGCCAGGGTCACCTCGTGTCGGGCAGTTTTACAGAGGAGGAAGCCGGAGTACCCAGAGAGAACCACCTATCAATGGAGAGCTACTGTTAGACTCCCTAACGCCTAACTCCACACATGTAAGGTTAGAACTGATTGAAGACAAGTGCACAATCGATGTGCAGTATGCCTTAGTACACAGGCCAAAGCGCAACAGCGCGGCAATCGTGATGACGTGCCTTGCCCAGGGACACAACGCAGTTACTCCTGGCGAGGATTGAACAGCGGACCTCTCAGGTTGAAGTCCAATGCCATACCACTGAGGCACCGCGCTCCCATAGGGTAGTCGTGACGTAACTTATTATCTAATTAACCCTTTACCCAACGTAACGGCCAAAATCGGCCAGCGCTATTCTCAAAAATGGCCAATTAATTTTCATCACTTTTTTCTTTTTTGTTTCGAAAACATAGGTTATGACCCCTCATTGGAACGAGCTCGTCGAGCTCGTTCCAATGAGGGGTCATAACCTATGTTTTTGAGACAAAAAAATGAAAAAAATGAGTTATTCAAGAATTTTTTTTGTAAGTGTCGTCTGCTTTTCATGTTAGGTAAACGTTCAACAAATACCATAACACTCCAGATTGATCGTGCAGGGCGCTCCACAGCCCGAATCGGGTCCTACAGGCCTCAAATGTAGGTCCTACTGGGCGCTCCACAGCCCAAATCGGGTCCTACAGGCATCCAATTGTAGGGCCTACTGTGTGTGTGAGAGACAGGCCCATGCAGCAAATCTAGTCGCTTGAGAATGCACAAGATCACTAGCAAGAGAGAATTATTATCTTTTACTGCAATCCTGACGAAATGTCCGGACTGGAAAACTGATTGGAGGAAGGAGCATCGCCCCCCCCCCCTAAACTCCTTTCAGCGACACCCTTGAAATTATGTAGGTATGTCAAACAATTGGAGAGATTTTCCACCAGATGCGGGTGTGCAACCGAATAGACCATATACCATGGGTAGATTATCCATCAAATATATAGATAGTTTTCTCCCAACATACTCTGGTTTATATGGTATTGTCCAAAAATACTCTGGTATATATAGTATTGTCTCAAAATATTCTGGTATATATGGTATTGTCCCAATATACCCTGGTGCACATGGCATTGTCCCCAAACACTCAGGACATATTACATTATCCCAAAATATTTTAGTACATATGGTATTGTCCCAAATCGTCCCCTGAGTTCCAATGTGTTCTATGTGCCAGTAGGCACATAGAACACATTGGAACTCAAGAGACAAAACGTTTCTGGTTTCCACGGTTTGTTTATTTTATCGGGGTGGAAATATACTTTTAACGGGCAGAGTAATGTTCTGCTAGACAGTTTTACGCGTGGAGACAGCCGACCGGAATACCAGAAGAGAACCACAGAGTAACTGTAACTGTAGACGAGTAGTTGTACGTGTCCCCTACTTACTAACCCGGCGCGAGCTGGGTTTGTATCGGTTGAAGGCAACTGAATCATCGTCATACCCTACACTTTAGTACAGAGCCTCATTGTGTCCACTACATAGACAGTTCTATCATCGTCGTACCCTACACTTTAGTACACAGTCTCACCGTGTCCCCTACATCGGCAACTGTATCATCGTCGTACCCTACACTTTAGTACACAGTCTCACCGTGTCCACTACAAAGGCAGCTGTATCATCGTCGTACCCTACACTTTAGTACACAGCCTCATCGTGTCCCCTATATAGGCAACTGAATCATCGTCATACCCTACAGTTTAGTACAGAGCCTCATCGTGTCCACTACATAGGCAGCTGTATCATCGTCGTACCCTACACTTTAGTACACAGCCTCATCGTGTCCCCTATATAGGCAACTGAATCATCGTCATACCCTACAGTTTAGTACAGAGCCTCATCGTGTCCACTACATAGGCAGCTGTATCATCGTCGTACCCTACACTTTAGTACACAGCCTCATCGTGTCCCCTATATAGGCAACTGAATCATCGTCATACCCTACAGTTTAGTACAGAGCCTCATCGTGTCCACTACATCGGCAACTGTATCATCGTCGTACCCTACACTTTAGTACACAGCCTCATCGTGTCCCCTATATAGGCAACTGAATCATCGTCATACCCTACAGTTTAGTACAGAGCCTCATCGTGTCCACTACATAGGCAGCTCTATCATCGTCGTACCCTACACTTTAGTACACAGCCTCACCGTGTCCCCTATATAGACAACTGTATCATCGTCATACCCTACGGTTTAGTACAAAGCCTCAACGTGTTCCTTACATAGGCAACTATACCATCGTCGTACTCCACACAATAGTACCGAGTCTCACCGTGTCCACTACATAGGCAACCGTATCATCGCCGTACCCTACACTTTAGTACACAGACTCACTGTGTCCCCTATATAGGAAACTGAATCACCGTCGTACCCTATACTTTAGTACACAACCTCACGTGTTCGCTGCACAGGCAACTGTATCATCGTTGTTCTTAACACTTTAGTACTCAGCCCCATCGTTTCTCCGACATAGGCAACTGTGTCATCGCCGTACCCTACACTTTAGTACACAGCCTCACCGTGTCCCATACATAGGCAACTATATCATCGTCGTACTCCACACTTTAGTACACCGCCTCGCCGTGTCCCCTATATAGGCACCTCTATCACCGTCGTACACTATACTTTAGTACACCGCCTCGCCGTGTCTCCTATATAGGCACCTCTATCACCGTCGTACACTATACTTTAGTACACCGCCTCGCCGTGTCCCCTATATAGAAAACTCTATCATCGCCGTGCACTACACTTCAGTACACCGCCTCGCCGTGTCCCCTATATAGGCACCTCTATCATCGTCGTGCACTACACTTCAGAACACAGATTCACAATGTCCCCTACATGGGAAACTGTATCATCGTCATACCCTACACTTTAGTACAGAGCATCATCGTGTCCACTACATAGGCAGCTCTATCATCGTCGTACCCTACACTTTAGTACACAGTATCACCGTGTCCACTACATAGGCAACTGTATCATCGTCGTACCCTACACTTTAGTACACAGCCTCATCGTGTCCCCTATATAGGCAACTGTATCATCGTCGCGTGCTACACTTTAGTATACAGCATCACCGTGCCCCCTACATAGGCAACTGTACCATCGTCGCGTGCTACACTTTAGTATACAGCATCACCGTGTCCCCTACATAGGCAACTGTACCATCGTCGTACTCTAATCTTTAGTACACAAGCTCACCGCGTCCCCTACATAGGCAACTGTACCATCGTCGTGCCCTACATTTTAGTACACAACGTCACCGTGTCCCCTACATAGGCAACTGTACCATCGTTGTGCCATACACTTTAGTGCACAACGTCGCCGTGTCCTCTACATAGGCAACTGTACCATCGTCGTACTCTACTCCTTAGTACACAACCTCACCGTGTCCCCTACGTGTCCCCTACATAGGCAACTGTATCATGGTCTTACACTACACAGTCCACCGTGTCCCCTACATAGGCAACTGTACCATCGTCGTACTCTACTCCTTAGTACACAACCTCACCGTGTCCCCTACGTGTCCCCTACATAGACAACTGTATCATGGTCTTACACTACACAGTCCACCGTGTCCCCTACATAGGCAACTGTATCATGGTCTTACACTACACTTTAGTGCACAGCCCACCGTGTCCCCTACATAGGCAACTGTACCATCGACGTACTCTACTCTTTAGTACACAACCTCATCAAGTCCCCTACGTGTCCCCTACATAGGCAACTGTATCATGGTCTTACACTACACATTAGTGCACAGCCCCACCGTGTCCCCTACATAGGCAACTGTACCATCGACGTACTCTACTCTTTAGTACACAACCTCACCGTGTCCCCTACGTGTCCCCTACATAGGCAACTGTATCATGGTCTTACACTACACATTAGTGCACAGCCCACCGTGTCCCCTACATAGGCAACTGTATCATGGTCTTACACTACACGTTAGTGCACAGCTCGCCGTGTCCCCTACATAGGCAACTGTACCATCGTCGTACTCTACTCTTTAGTAACAACCTCATCAAGTCCCCTACGTGTCCCCTACATAGGCAACGGTATCATGGTCTTACACTACACGTTAGTGCACAGCCCACCGTGTCCCCTACATAGGCAACTGTACCATCGACGTACTCTACTCTTTAGTACACAACCTCACCGTGTCCCCTACGTGTCCCCTACATAGGCAACTGTATCATGGTCTTACACTACACTTCAGTGCACAGCCCACCGTGTCCCCTACATAGGCAACTGTACCATCATCGTACTCTACTCTTTAGTACACAACCTCACCGGGTCCCCTACGTGTCCCCTACATAGGCAACTGTATCATGGTCTTACACTACACTTTAGTGCACAGCCCCACCGTGTCTCCTTCATAGGCAACTGTATCATCGTCGTACCCCACACTTTAGTACACAGCCTCACCGTGTCCCCTACATAGGCAACTGTATCATGGTCTTACACTACACTTTAGTGCACAGCCCCACCGTGTCCCCTACATAGGTAACTGTATCATCGTTGTACCCCACACTTTAGTACACAGCCTCACCGTGTCCCCTACATAGGCAACTGGGTTGAAATGCTTTGCTCAAGGACACAATACAGATTGCGCAGGCAGGATCAAACCGTCGACCTTTTGATCTGTGGGCACGAGACAACTGTTACTTATTCCCAGTTCCTTATTCGACTTCGTTATCAACCGATAAAATCGGTTGATAACGAATGACGAATAAGGAACTGGTTGTCACGTCCGTTCGATCTGTAATATATGATACTAGCTGGCGGGTATATTGGGCGTTACTCTGGTCGAAGGGTAAACGTGACGGCGCACGTAAAATTTACCTCGCCCATGATACTTTCGATAAAAAATTACCTCTGAGGCCAAATTTCAACTTGATATCTCTGAAAATGTTGTGCATAAGCATAGGCATCTGGAAATGTGACCTAAAGAGACAAATAAGCTCCAATTGACCAGATACCAAACCTTCTTCAAAATACCCCCACCCCCTTTATTTTTAGCATAAGTAAGAAAACGGACACTTATCGTCGTTTGAGAACCATAATGTTCTATCTTCCTGTGGAAGATAGAACATTATGGTTCTCACACGACGTTATGGGTATAAAAAACAAAAATATGAAGAGACGCATATTCGCGCTTATTCATTTCATTGTCACAAAATACTCCGGTATTGGAAAAAAAAAAAAAATATTGGAGGTTAACACCACATTCGACAGACAGGGTCACCTCGTGTGGGACAGTTTTACGGGTGGAGGAAGTCGGAGTACCCGGAGAGAACCATCGAGCAACAGCGAGCAACTGCCAGACTCCTCCAAGTGCTAACTCCGCACAAGCAGGGTAAGCATTGGTTGAAGACAAGGGCGCCATCGACGGGTAGTACGCCTTGGTACACAGCGCCACCGTGCCTCAACGTAGGGAATCGGTATTAAGTGCCCTGCCCAAGGACACAACGCAGTTACCCCTGGTGTGGATCGAATAGTGGACCTTTCGGTTTGAAGTCCAATGCCCAAACCATTGAGCCACCGTGCTCCCATAAGGAAAATAATGTAGTCATTAATTACTATTTAGTAATGCTGTTGCCTCATTGATACGCAAAATTAGTTTAATCCTCTACAAACAGATTTAAACATATCAAAATGTCACCGCCGAGGGAACCCTGGAAAGTGAAGCAGTGCTTGTTTGACCCGGTAACCAATGATTGAGGTTGAAGTCCTCTAGAATGGGCAACATGGGTATAAACGATAGACTAAACTTGACTGTATCTCCATGATGCGGTCACGATTACCCATTGAGCAGAAATATATGACCTTAAACACCAATAAACAAATAAATAAATAAATAAATAAATAAATAAATAAATAAATAAATAAATAAATAAATAAATAACAATTTCAAGCTGAAAATTTCTCCCCGTTGCATCTTGAGTATATTCAGACGAGTATTTTGGGATGATACGTGGTAGGCCTATACCAGAGAATTCTTACAAAAGAGGGTTCCACGGTACATAAAAAGCAAATATCTTGCATACGATTTACTGGTGTAGGAGGATATTAGATACTTGTATAAATATTTTATAATGTGATTTCGCAGTTCAGTGAAGAAAACGAAAGCAAAATAGTTGATTATGTTCACGTGTATGCATTCATTAGAAAATTAGGAAAACTGTCGCCGAGTCCGCCCACGCCTGAAATTGCCCCGAATCCGCTACTGGTCAGAGAGATTTCGAGGCATTCTGTATTAACATTGTTCCCTGTAGGGCTGAAGATAATGGCGAACTTTCTGACCAAAGGAACATCATTGTAGGTGTCAAATGTTTCCTCTCGACAGTCATTGTCATCCGGAGCACCGCTAAGTGGCGATTGGTGAGGGTGACCCCCCCCCCCCCCCCCCCCCACAATAACGTTTCCAGTCAGTACAATTTCGTCGGGATTGAATTCTAAGGGAATGAATACAACGCGGGTCGTCCCGGGCGGGGATCGAACTCGGGACCTCCAGCATAGAAGTCCAACAGTTCTCTCTTGCTCGTTATCTTGTACTTTCCATAAAGAGTAGATTTGATACTTGGACTTCTGTCACATACAGTCGATCATCCAAATGGAGGCCTGTAGTGCCCGAATGGGGCTGTTTTGACGCCCAGCATGACCAATTTGGCGTACCAGTATGGTACGTGTTAACCCTTTACCCACGCAGACGATATCAACATTTATTATTTTAAATATCATTTTTTTCAAATTTTTCAAAAAAATTCAACAAAACCATATCATGTGACCCCTCGTTGGAACGAGCTCGACGAGCTCGTCCCAACGAGGGGTCACATGATATGGTTTTGTTGAAATTTTTTGAAAAATAATATTTTTGCAACTACTGAATTTGCATATTACGCGGGCGGATGCGGCCGATTCGTTGGGTAAAGGGTTAATTAAATAAGGAGTTGGGTCACGACTACTACATGTCTACAGTACAGTCGCCACGAATTGATCGTATTCCACACATGAGCAGTGATGTCCACGTATGCGTTTACCATGGGGGCACGGTGGAGTTCCGTTTTCGTCAGATCACCGAAGTTAAGCAATGTCGAGCCCAGTTAGTTCTTGGATGGGTGACTGTCCGAGCGATCGATTCGGACTCCCGCGTTGTTTCCTTGGGCAAGGCACTTAATCCCGATTGTCCACATGGGGCACGATGACGCCGTGTACTATGGAGTACTGCACGTCGATGGTGCGCATGTCTGCAACCAATCTAAGCCTGCCTGAGCTGCAGTGCGGAGTTACGATGTCGGGGAGCTGGCAGATGCTCGTCGTTGCTCATAGGTTCTCTCCGGGTACTCCGGCTTCCTCCACCCTTAAAACTATCACCGACACGATATGACCTTGGCTGTAAAAGTGTCGTTAAACGAAATAAATAAATGCGTTTACCAAGTGATTAAAATCCTCGTCACCAAATTTTAATTAATGAAGCACCGGGTTGGAATATAATATTATTGCGTGCGTGCCCCTCTGCGGCCTTGCTGTATGTTACTTATTCACGAATTAATTTGCAAGAGATCTTGAATTTTTGACTATAATTTCTATGACTAATATTCCAACTGCACCTTCAAGGAATGCCTTCAACGAACGGACGTGACAACCGTTCCTTATTCCCAGTTCCTTATTCGCCATTCATTATCAATTTATTGTGCGCTGCCTTCATCGTGTTAATACTAATTTACCTACATGGGGGCACGATGACGCTGTGTACTAAGGCGTACTGCACGTCGAAGGTGCCCATGTCTTCAACCAAGCTAACCCTGATGTGCCGCGATGCCATGTTCAGAGTTACGATGTTAATGTGTCGTTAAACCCTAAAAAAAAATCTAGTTTACACAGCCTGTAAGGGAGTATAATAAACTTGAAACAAAGATTTAAAGCGTAGCCGGTCGCTAATTTTACGCCATTAGCGCCCGCGGACGGGTAGCACGCACTGATCTCCGTGCATGACGTCATTTCCTCTTTCTGGAAATCTGTTTACATATCCCTAAATATAAAGTGTTTCGCCTTAAATTGCTTAATAAATGTTATTTCACATTGATTCTTTTCACGAAATAATATTAATCCAAAAGGGTCGAAAATCGTTCTTACAATTTCTTAGTATTGATAATAACAACAATAATGACATGATTTTCTCAGGCATCGTTTGGCTCCACTACTGGACCTCCATCTGTGATTAGCAGCCCCACACCCATTAGCGGCCCTTATCGCCTCGGGCCGCTAATGACTGCTGGGCTGCTAATCACAGATGGCGGCCCAGTAATAGAGCCCAACTAGCTCGAAAATCATGTTATTGTATACTCTCGAGTTCCAAATAAACATACCCGTATGTTTATTAATTGTCAGTACATCTGCCACCCTGAAGCTTATTTGGGTCTGTATGTTTATTAGAAATACCATCGGTGTCAAGTGAATACTTCATTTTGGTGACATATTATGGGAACTTTTGTCCCTTTCAGACTCCCAACTCACACAGGACTGTCACCTGGGCTGCAAAGCCCAGGTGACAGTCCTGTTTGGGTAAGGAGTATTATATAAATGTCAGGTACATTTGTTATTTCAAGAAGTTATTACTAATTCCTCTATCATGATTTTCCACCCTGTACTTTTATTCCGACCTGTACATTTATTTGTTTTCCTCTGATTTTCCACCCTATACTTTCATTCCGCCCTGTAGTTTTATTTGGCATTCAAGAGTAATTCGTCATCAATCCATTTTATCGGGTGATAACGTATATCGAATAAGGAACTGGGAATACGTAACGGTTGTCAGATCCACCTTCAACGAAGGCATACCCTGATGATGTAAATGAAATATTAGTCAGTTGGTACTTGAGCCTTCACAGTAGGAACAAATCAGGTTTACACCCCCCCCCCCCGCCCTCCCCCAATCGGTCATCATCGCCACGCCCCTGTTCGTGATGCTATGAATAGAAGGAGTGTAGTACAGTGCATTTCATGTTCTCCTTTTCTTTCTGTACCTCGTGAACTGTCGTGATTGCGGTAGGGACCGGATATGCACAAGACCAAATGTAATTAACACATTCCGACGTGCAACGGTGCTCATAGAATACAAGCGACTTTGCAAAAATAAACTGACAATATAAATTTCAAATCTTACCTTTCGTGCTTTCTGTTCAGTAAAAATAGAAATCGAGTTCATTGGAGGTTAAGTATGCGGCTGCGTATGCTCATAATTTTAACTTTATGATCTTTTGACAAGATAAATAACCGACAACCCCTATGAAAAAATAAATGCACTGTTTATGCTGACTTTAATAAAACGATCTTTAAAAACGTTTCGCTGATCCCTAGCTAAAAGAAAAATTACGAGTATGTTGATGTCTACTAGAGGCGAAACTACCCAAAACATTGGGTGGTGATGTAGCCCCATGCCGCCCTGCTGACACCCCCTACCAAACAACCGCACAATTAGCCTGTCATTTAAACGCCTAATTCCTATAAAACAGATAGATGAACTGCACCGATACACGTGAGATGCCCTGATTGCAGGCAGGGATGTGGTGACAGGGGGTGGGATGGGGGGGGGGGGGGGTCTTACCCCCCAGCTAGGAGTATTTTTTTCAATAGTTGGAAATTCCGAGGTCAAAAAATCAAATAGTTGGAAATTCAATAAATTAACATTGTACATGAAAAATATTAAAATTCCAACTAATGATGAGAAATTTTAATCTTTCATTTCCAATTAAAAACTTGAGTTTCAAATTTCCTACTCTAAAATTGGCCTCAAAATTTCGACTCTGACATCAATCCGGTAAATTTTCACATTATAAATGATGCTTTTTTCCGTTTCAGGACTAGTGAAAATTTTCAGAAGGGTTCATAAGCTTGTGTATATATATATATATATATACTTTAACCCTTTACCCAACGCAGACGATTTCAAAATTCATTATTTTAATTATCTTTTTTTTAATTTAAAAAAAAAAATTCAACAAAACCATATCATGTGACCCCTCTTTGGAACGAGCTCGACGAGTTCGTTCCAAAGAGGGTCATATGATATGGTTTTGTTGAAATTTTTCGAAATACAATATTTTTTCAGCAGCTGTATTTGAATATTACGGGGCGGATGCGGGCGATTCGTTGGTTAAAGGGCTAACAGATATCACCCAGCGCTGCAGTGCAACCACCTATCGAAACTACTCACAGTTGGAATTTACACCGGGGACACCCCCCCCCCCCCCCCGCCCCCAAGCTAAAACCCTCTAGCCACATCACTGATTGCAGGGCAGCAGGCTTGGCGAGATGAATTATTGACACTCACAAAGAGCAGTATTCCCAGAAATTTCCTACAGCTTCTAATTGCAACTCCTGTTCTTGGTACAGTACAAATTTTGGAAGGGGGCGTGTAACACCTCCAAGCCAAGATCCACACCTCTGAGATCCGCATATATATATAGCTTTTTTTTTTAAAGTGGAAAATGTCTCATACTCGATATTGAACCCATATCAGTTCGCTCCGTCAACTTTTCAGCAAATTGAAAAATTTCCTCTTTTACCAATAATATCCATTTTCCATGGTTATCGTATTCAAAAGCTAAAAAATAATGTCAAACAGAATTAAAATCTTAATTTCTGTACTAAAATCATTAAAGATATAATTAGGTCAAAAATATATGCACTTTTCATTACAATATTTCAACTAAAACGTAAAATAGGTGGTTGGATATACTTGGTGCTTAGTAAACTTTGAGTAGTATATGTGTACAATGGTAAACAATACAATTATTACTAACTATATATATCTATATATATATTAATTCTATATACTGCACTACAGTTAAAACTAGAAGTCATGTCATGAACTGTGCCCGAAAACTGAGTGAAGGTTAAAACTTTGAATAAAATATATAACAGCAAAATTGTTTTTGGATGAAGGCCAAATCCTCTCGTGGAAAAGGTTTTGAGACAATATGGCTCCAGTGCTGAGAAAGTGCATGTAAACCCTGCGAAAATAACAATTATTCCGACAGTACCCTTATGGGAAGTCTCAAATCTGCCAAGGGTTAAACTTTTAATAATAACATATAGAACAAGATTTGTCATACTTTGACTGCTGCAAGCAGCTATAGAAAACATTCAGAGCTCAAGCAATTAAAAATGGAGTAAATCGCCACTAAACTTACCAAATTCTGAAAATATTGGAGTTTTTTTGGACGGTACCTACTTTTATGCAACCAGAATGGAATAAGGTTAAACTTTACAACCAAACTTACAACAGCAAATATGCTCGGTAGTCAATTGTGAATACGTACATGAAAAGTGTTTGAAATTAACCCTTTCCAAAATGATAGAAAAAGCAACCAAGTTGGCTAATTTTGGCATTTTCAAACGGTACTCTTATTCTCGCCCTCATTGTGCATGAGGGTTAAATCTGAGATTAAGAAGTAAACAGTAACTTTCTTCCGCAATCATTGTTGCATCTATCCAAACCAAAATAATTGTTACAACAACCTTGTTATTAGAGAAATTTGTCCTTGAAGTTCGTCAATTTTGAAGAAAAAATCTATATTCGTGTCATTTTTGGCTAGTGGGGGTTGATGTTGAAAGATTTGAGTGGTGATTGTGGTGTATTATGTTATGCTCTAAATGTGTGGAACATTTGAGCTAAATAACTGTAAACAGTTTTGAGACATTCGAAAAATGGTGAAATTTTGAAGGTTTTGGTAGAATATTTTGAAAATACGCGTTTTCACGGATATGACGATACCGCATTTCACTTGATTTTATGACATTACATAAGTGTGCCACAGTTGGTCAAAATCGTACAGCTTGTTTTCGAGCAGTTCAAAAGACAAAATTCAGGGAGGAAAAAAAAATAGAGAAGAAAAATTTTGAAAAAGAAGAATAACAAGAGTCTTTCCCAAACTGGGTTTGGGAAAGCCTAACAATATAAAACGAAATGAATGAAATAATAATTTGGATAATGAAAAAACGACGGGATACACCCATGATAAGGTATATAATCAAACAGTTATATATTAAGAAGACATCGCAGTGATTATCATAAATCATAAATCACTGCGGGACTTCAGATTCCCTTATAGTCCAGGCACATTAGACATAAAAATGAGAAAGTAAGGAAAAAAATCGGAGAAAGCTGATTTTTTAATGTTTCCGGGACACACATTGCGGATAAAGTGTGAAAAGTCCCCGCGAATCCGAGTTGAGCTTTTTTAGTTATAGCGTTTTTTTGATGAAAAAAAAAATTTAAAAAAAAATTCGACCCAGCTCCATATTTCTCATTCTTATTCGCCTTAGTAGGGTGAGAATCATAAATATCGTGCTGAATTATATTGAGAATACATATCCCCAACAGAAAATGCCAACTTTGTACCAATCCTCACACTCAATGGTGAAATATTCACGAAAATGTACAAAATTACGAAAAACAAATTATTGTTTTCATACACACAACGGTACACAACGTCCATTAAATCAAATCTACGATTACTTTGGGAGTTAACTTATATATCAAAAATTGCAGAAAAGTAGTGGCTTTATAATGATATATAACAATAGTCATTTATTCCACAATGAACTGGTGAAACGTGTGAAATATTAACCATACTCCCTAAACTCAAATTCAAACGGCATCGACTTTTCTCATTCAAATACCGTATTATAGCATCATTGTTTCAATTTCCATGTTCGATTAAATCACATAATGTGGTGTTCGCCTACACTCAAGATGCATTGGCATGTAATGTGTGCACGCCTCGGCGGCTTCCATATGATTATGTCATATTTAGGGGCAATTGGTTCGATCATGGCTGGTAGCGGCTTGGATGAACTTTGGGGGACTGTTTATGCTGGTGGGTCAATCCAGCATTTGATCAGTGGTCATGCATATTCAAGAGCAGTTCGTGCCCATTTGCTAACACAAATTGCCATTACAAAACTTGTGTTTGAAGAAAGCCGAACACTAGATAACATAGACTGCACAGAAGTCAATGAAATATTCTGTGGACTTGCCAGAGGTGACTGTACAACAGCTGACGCTGTCAATCAAGAGAGTGTCAACCATCTACTGTCAAAATTACACGAACTGCTCCAGAATGCGTCCGTAGGACGCACAGGAAAGCTTTGGGTACAATACTACGAGCAAATAGGTCTTCTCCAGTTGTTCTTGAGAGCAGAGCGCACAGGCGACTGGGAACTCCACACATCTTGTGTTCGCAATATGATTCCAGTATTTCACGCAGGTGGTCATTTTGCATACGCAAAAAGTTCTCATCTCTATTTGCAGCAGATGAATGAGCTAACAGAAATAATGCAACAGGATGATTTGAAGTTGTTCACTGAGAAAGGTTACTTTACCATAAGGCGCTCAGATAAATTCTGGGACGGGATATATTCTGATCAGACCATAGAGCAGTGTTTAATGAGAATGTTCAAGCTCCCTGGTGGTCTCACACATGGCAGGGGAATAACCGATAGCACTGTTGCGAAATGGGTACATGGACTACCTCTTTGCCTTCCGATATGTAATGCTCTCTAAAATTTTGTTCATGTTCACACGGGTCATGGCGAACAACATCGGGATCTCTGTCAAAGTTCACAATTGACTGATGCCAATGATATCACCAAATTATTGAACTGGCTCAGAGTGCATTCCCCCTTTCAGAATAGAGATCCACTACAATTAGTCTCTATAGCGACCGGGCTTGTGGCCGACGAAACTGTGAACTGTGACCAAGTTCGCAAAATTGGTGAATGTTGCGTATCGGATGTTGTAAGCAAAACGTTCAACAGCATCAAACTACGACGTGTTGACACTGTGAAGTCTTTCGCATCGATGGCAAATAGCATCAAAGTCCGTGGAAGTAAGATAGTGATTGACCCCACAATTCTGTTCAACCGCATCACATGTGTTATTCAGTCACAAGCAGAGATGGAAGAGTATCTCAAATATGAACTCGCCCCGAAACCACCAGCATTGTTTGATTCTGCTGGAATGAGGAAGACACAGAAAAGCACGCTCGATAAGATCCTCAAAACATACGGTTCTGAGCAAACTAAAATCCCAGAACATTCTCTGTTTGTTGTAGATGGTGGATTTTTATTGAGGGCAGTTGTATGGCCTAAACAGTCGTCATATAAGGACATATGTACATCATATTCCAATTATCTAGTGAGACATTTTGGGGCGAACGTCGTGGTTGTTTTTGATGGTTATGCTTGTACAATGTCGACAAAGGGCATGGAACAAGCCCGTAGATCTAAAGACAGGTATTCCATTGATACCAATATCTCACCCGAGTTACCAGCCACCACACCCCAATCCGATTTCCTTGCAAATGCCAAGAACAAAACCCAACTGATCGATCTTCTAATGCAGGAGCTATCTGCTATCAATATTCAGTCCAAGCAGGCCGAGGCTGATGCTGATGTACTGATAGCCGAAACTGCACTTGACATCGCTCAAGATGACAAAAATGTTGTCGTTGTGGGAACAGACACAGACTTGTTAGTCATTCTTACCTCTCGAGTTCAACCGGGATGTAATATTCACATGATGTATTCCATTACCCCAAACTTACTAGTTTCAGTTAGTGAAATAGCAACCAAAATGGGTGACCATAGAAGCAACCTCCTTGTAGCACATTCTATAAGTGGTTGTGACACTACTTCTGCACTCTTTCGAGTTGGTAAGAAGAAAGTATTCAGTACAATTGTCTCCGATGTTACTAGCGACTCACAACAGTATGTCAACACAATTTTGGCGGATGACAGTACACCAAGTGCAGTAGCCGCTGCCGGGGAACAACTTCTCCTGATCTTATACGGGCGTAAAACTGTTTCCTCTCTCGACCAATATAGATATGTCACTTACAAGCGTTATGTAGCAAAATCTAAACTGAATAAACCCATCGACCTAGCCTCACTTCCACCAAGCAGCGATGCTGCACAACATGTCTACAGATGTTATCTCCAGGTCAAACAATGGCTGGGCACTTCGCTTCCTCCGACGGATTGGGGGTGGTTGCTAGACAATGGACTTCTTGTACCGACTGCAGCCACAAAGCCATGTGCCCCCGATAACCTACTGAATCTGATCAGTTGTGGTTGCAAGAGTGCTTGTACAAAAAGGTGTGAGTGTAAGAAGGCAGGACTCTCTTGCTCAGGTTTGTGTAATTGCAGTTCGGATTCTTGTAACAACCACAGAAACACTGTCCTGTCGGAAATTTCTGAGTTCGATGAATAATGTGTATATAGGTCATGTCATTTCTGTATATAGCGTTGATAATAGTCAATGTAACTTAATCCATGTTGATTGATTTGTACATTCTGTAAATATTATTTATTGATTTTTGTACATTCTGTAAATATTATTTATTGATCTAATGCTGCCAGACACAGACGTGTCTGTTCGGTCCCAAGCCCGAAAATAGTTGAGTTCTCATGCTGACGAATTTTATGCCAAAAGGGGAACTCGGCCAGAAGCAGAGGGGGTCTTCCATAATGTCTATTTTGTAAGCAATGATAAAAGTCTTCAAATGGTGGTGGATTTTTTATCGTCTGTCCAACCAACATCCCGTTCTGTACTACGACCCTTTGGGCAAATCCGTTAGGAAAATCGTCATTTTTTGCGTAAATCCGATACTTTTTTGTGAATTTTCAATAATTTTTCGCAGAAATTGTCACAGAATGCACATTTTCCTCAAGGTAAATGTATATTAGACATTATGTAGCTCGAAATACGCGTAAACAAAAAATACAGTTGGATCAATTCGAGGTTACAAAGTTCGTGCGATTTTTTTTAATTTTTTTCAAACGCGTTTTCGAAAAAAGGCTGTAGAAAAAAAAGCTCAACTGGGATTTTAGGGGACTTTTGTCTGATCGTTCAGTGACATGTACTCGACATTCCCTGAAAAAATCAGCTTTCTCCGATTTTTTCCCTAGTGAAACCTAATGTTCTTGGGCTATTAATATGAAGAAGCGCCGGATTATGTTACAGATCGGATTGCGAAGTTCTGGGACGTTGTTCCTCATAATGTGTTGGAAGAGTGTCATATTATCCACCTGTATGTTTGGTGTATGATCAATGAACAGTTTGAACAGTTCCTCACGCAGCTGCTCATATATAATGGACATTCTATTATAAAATGGAATTCGTCCTCAACCACCCCCGAATCGCATCTGGTGCATATTCGTTCATTGGCCGGAACGACAGGCTGTGAATGCTTCCCCGTTTCGATCAGTCAACTGTGGTTGCTGATTCGAAGACGAGTGGAGTTTCCTAACTTCCCAAGACATAGTGTGCACTAAATGTATGATATATGACATACTGTAATGAATATACCGGCATAAATATAATCTCTCGTATCCCATATAACAAACATGTGTTCGCTAATTTTGAACATAAATAACTGCAGAATGTGAACCAATGAGAGGGGACGTGTCATATTGGTTGTTACCACAATGCGGGTTTCCGAGATGGTGCATTAAAGCCGAGACCTCGTCTCTGGACATATATCGTCGAGTCCGTCTGAACGAGGTGATATATGACCCAAAGGCGAGGTCGGAACTAGGGCTGTCGCGACTATCATTTTTTGTAATCGACTAATCGTGACCAGTAATCGACGGTTAGTCGATTAATAGTCGCTTCCCATGATTTTTTAGCAAAGCATTCTTCTGTTCGTAAAACTCTGAAAATGACAATGGCACCAGTGTGTTCAGACGAAGTGGGGTTGTGGGAACAACAAATCGGTCCCGACTGAAGCTACATGTAGTCCAATCTTGGACCCACAGTCCGTAATATAATTTTTGGGGTTGGTACGTCCTGTAGGACGTACCAACCCCAAAAATAATATTACTGACTGCGGGTCCAAGTTTGAACTAGATTGAAGCCGATGAATTAAAATGAATTTACCAAAGAACGTTCCTGCATATGTTTCCTTTCTGCAATAAGTTTCTCGAAATTTTTAACATTGAGATCTATGCATTCCCTCGTCAGTTGTTAAAATTGGATCTTAGTCTGAAGTTCCGAACTTTGAGAAGTGATCTGACGTTCTGACTTTCGTCATAATTTTGTCACTTCCGCGGTTTGGGTTTTCCAATGGGTGCATTCGTGTGTACAAGACTGGAGAAATTCAGAAGAATCTATTCTTCTCGAGTAACTGTGAGTGTTCTTTCTTACACAGTCAGTGACAGTCGTACAGTCTTCCGGATATGAATGTTAACTATGGTTAGATATTTAAAGTTATTCACCTTCATTGATCATTCACCTCACAAAACAATGCAATTTAGCCCCGATGTGTAGTAGACGTGTACCACCTTGAAAATGAACGACGATCGACCAAAAATGAAAAACGTCGACTATTTCAATAGTCGACGGTTAGTCGACTAATCGAATAATCGCGACAGCCCTAGTCGGAACTTCAGTAAATCATCCCAGAAACCCACTTGGTGATAATAACCAATTTATCTAATAATATTCCTCTCTCTCTTGACTTCTTCGCATATATTTTGACAATCATTTGGCGTCTGTGTATTGATTTTTTGATGAATGAAAACCCTGACGACATACCACTGCGTTCTTGCGTTGTGCAGACATAACACACATTCTCTGTTCTAATTGTGTTATAGCCTCTGAATTTTATAGTAGCGTTTCAGCTGGGCGTTTCTTTGTTTTATTTTTTCAGGTTTAACGCGTTCCAGGTCTATATATAGAGAGTAATCGCTTGACTGGACTGGTTACGTGAGATAATTCATGAGAGTTGAGGGTCGTTGTACAAACACGAGTGCGCGAAAGCGCACGAGTATTTTACAATATAGTCCCTCGCCTCAAATGAATTATTTCACGTAACCAGTCCAGTCAAGCAATTACTCTGTTTATTACTTTTCATTATTAACGATAATTATATTATTTAATCCTTTACCCAACGTAACGGCCAAAAACTATTCTCAAAACTCGCCAATTAATTTTCATTATTTTTTCTTTTTTTGTCTCTAAAACATAGGTTATGACCACCTCATTGGAACGAACTCGTCGAGCTCGTTCCAATGAGGTGTCATAACTTATGTTTGTGAGAGAAAAAATGAAAATAATAGTTATTCAAGAATTTTTTGCAAGTGTCGTCTGCTTTTCATGTAAGGTAAACTGAATTGAATGATCGTGCGTGCGGCTGCTACCTTCAATACAGATATCTTACAATCATATAGATTTTGGCCTGAAAACCACCAGAAACGGTACGTATCACATGATGTGTTCTGATTCAGTATCATATGTACGACCCATTCTGACTCCGTATCATATAGACGACTGACTTATTTCCGGGAACGCGACGGATTATCATAACAGGCACCTGAGTACATTCTGTATGCGTTTGAGTGATCTACTCAGCTGATCGCTTACAAAACAAAACAAAATTGCTTACAGTTTGCGACAGAACTATTAATAGCCAATGCCCCCCCCCCCCCCCCCCCCCCACACACACACAATAAATAGAAACTGTACAATTCAATATTACACACTCGTAAATTCAAGCGTATCATCACAGGAAGTGACACTGAAAGTGAATATTTTGACAACACAACTTTGAAAATTGCGGTGACCGCGTTACTCAATGTTTGTTAAGTGCACATCAATATTGTTCCATAAAATACGGATTTTTTAAAATCATTTTCTCCCCCAACATTATGTCCTCAACCTGTATTAATAATTTAAGATTTAATCTGTTTATCGGACAGAATTGTTAGATAAATGAATTATTATGATAATGTGCAGGTTACTCGGGTTGCACGACCTCAAATCTGATAAAAATCACAGGACATGCACATTAACATAATAATCTGTATTTATCTTACAATCAACATGTATTTTGTCAGTATTAACCTCGCAACTGTCGTGTATCCGACCCCCTGATACAGATGTTTGTATCAGGGATCGGATACAAGCACATTCCTTACGCGTGAGTTCCATTTTTTTCTTTTTGTTCATCCGAACGAATAAATAAATAGTTCGTTATATTTTCGTCTACATTCTTGACTTATCCCCAAGTCATCCCGAACGTGGCAAAGGCGTTCTCGTCGTGATCTGCCCTTAGAACCCGGAGCTCGACTCGGATACATATTTTGTACATCCACATAATGGTAATAATCTGTATATATTCGATTCAGAGTTGTTACTTGTATTGAGGAAAATACGTTCTTGTTGTATGATAAAATATTAATATGACTAGGTATTTGATATCTTCCTGAAACTTTCATCTCCTTTTATTACACACTGGTTCTATGAAATCCCCACTACAGCAACAACAAACCATGCGGAAAATAAAAATCTGTTCCGCACATATGTGCGGAACGGAAATCGTTAACGGACTTTTTTTTAAATAGAAGCGAAATTTCACTGAAACCTTCCACAAATCGTGCAACGCAATTACAATTTGAATCTCAGGCGACAGCTAAAAACGTCCCCCCCCCCCCCCCCCCCTGAGTTCCAATGTATTCTATGTGCCAGTAATACACGAGTTCCCCTCGCAAATTTGGTTGGCGATAAAATGTGTTCTTTTTGTTGATAGTTGTCAAATGAATTGCTGAATGTCCTTCCAATAATTGTTTTTGTAGACGCGAAGGCGTGGAATAAATACAGAACGACACACGCGTGTGAACTCGTTAATCGATATGGCACTTGTGCTATCTTGGAAGGATAAAACTCCAGGCCTCTCTTTTTGTCCTTCCGCTCTGGCATTCGTGCCATATCGATTAACCCATTCACACGCGTGTGTCGTTCTGTGTATTTACTTCCTTCTCTATAGTGTTTATACCCATGCAACTCCACTCCAGGAGTTAATAAATAGAGAAAACCTATGCTATTTTAGTGAATATCGGGAATTATCTCACGAGTGTGGACCTGTAGGTTTTATTTTTCACAAGCGCTTGCGCGAGTGAAAAATAATATTTTCAGGTCCACACGATTGAGATAATTCCCGATATTCACTAAAATAGCGTACATTTTCTTTTTATTATTTATGCTACGAAGCATTTTACTGTGCAGTATTCAACCCAGTTTGACTGCAAACACGTACGCTTCAAAGCAATAACAAAGATCAGCTGATCATTCTTTCAAGCCTGAACTAGCCAAATCACCCACACATAAAAAATAGTCCCACTTTCCCCTGATAATTTAACCAACTAATTGCTCAACTCAGATGAAATTTAATAATTATAATACTACAAATGAGCATTGTCTAATATTTTTCATTAATGTTAATTTTTAGAACATTTTAAAAGTCAGTTTACAACAAGGGATTTGGAACTAAGTGCGTCGACTCATCACCCCCCCCCCCCCCAACCCCCCACTCCCCACCCCAACTTCCTGGGCGAATCGATCAACAAGTTTTTTTCTGAAATGTAACCCAGTTCAAGGCTCAATATCACTCTCGGTGTCATTTTCTACAATCTAATTATTTTACTTTATTGTTTTATTATTATTATACATCTAATTTTTCAGTCATAGAATCACCAGAACAGCTTGGAATAACATGAACTTCTGGTACTGCTGGTAAAGCTGGCAATGAATTGCTTATAACACTATCGAAGTTGAAGTAACGCGCCGAAGCCTTACGTCACTTAGGCAGCTACTGAGGAACATTTCTCGTTATCCATCAAGTCGATGGATATCGAAAATATCTTTTAGATAATTTGCGATAATTCACAGGCTGGCATATACCAAAAAAAAGCAAATTACCTAACTAGTACTTATCTTATTTCTTCTAACGCGAGATATCTGCGTATAATTGCCCAACGTCTTTGCCACGTTCGTGTTAACTTACAGATTGACTCAAATTTCTCACGAAGAACGGCATTATACCTGGCTGATGAGAAACAGAGTAACTTTTTGCTAGTGACGAATTTGTTTGACAGTTTCTTGCCGTAGCTCTGTGGTTCTCTCCGTCTACCCCGCCCCACCTATAAAAGTTGTGTCCATGGCTAATAAGGGTGTTGTTAACCCTTTACCCAACGTAACGGCCAAAACCGGCCGGCACTATTCTCAAAAAACGCCAATTAATTTTCATTATTTTTTCATTTTTGGGCTCAAAAACGTAGGTTATGACCCCTCATTGGAACGGCTCGTCGAGCTCGTTCCAATGAGGGGTCATAACCTCTGTTTTTGAGACAAAAAAATGATAAAAATTAGTTATTCAAGAATTTTTTTTTGCAAGTGTCGTCTTCTTTTCATGTTATGTAAAGGGATAAACCCAAACAAACCAGTATGACAAGTACAAATATGCGTTAAGCCTACTACCTGGCAATGTGCTGAAAAAGACAGACATCTCTCTTCAACATTCCAATCCCAATTTCAAACTACAGTCTAGACATGGGTGTTAAAAGTATTTTGAACTCAGGAAGGAGACACGATCATCGAAGGTGACCCACACACTGATATATTTTCAGTACAGCCGCCGTGGACTGGTCGTAACCCACGCGTGGGCAGTGAGGTCCAAGCATGCGTTTATGAGGTAATAAAATCATCATTAGCAAACTTTTCATTAATGAAGCACCGGGTTGTACCCGGTGCTTCATTAATTAAATTTTGGATGATTATTCCTATAATTAGTGTTTGGAATCTAACAGGCTTGCGTTCGTGGAAATATTGTCCAGCCGTGGAAAGTGACCAGTCCACGGCGGTCATACTGTATCAGTGATGCCCCACGTGACTTAATGGCATGGTAGCAATACAATATAAAAAGATATGTTTGGGACCAACACACCTCTACATTAACAAAAATATGCCGTAATTTTTTCTTGACTTTATTGAATGTAGAGGGAGCGCGATGGAGCAATAGTTACGGAACTGGACTTCAAACTGAACGGTCCACGGATGGATGCCCACCAGGGGTAACTGCGTTATGTCCTTGGCAAGTGGCGCAGTATACTAAGGCGTACTGCACGTCGATGCTCCACACGTCTATAACCAATGCTAACCCTGCGGAGTTGGTACGTTGGGGAGTCTAACAGTTGGTCGGTGGTTCTCTCCCTGCTTCAGGTCACTGCCTTTAACCCTATACCCAATGTAACGGCCAAAACCGGCCAGCGCTGTTCTCAAAAATCGCCAATTAATTTTCATAATTTTTTCATTTTTTGTCTCCAAAACACAGGTTATGACCCCTCATTGGAACGAGCTCGTTCCATTGAGGGGGTAATAACCTATGTTTTGGAGACAAAAAATAAAAAAAAATAGTTATTCAAGAATTTTTTTTTGCAAGTGTCGTTTGCTTTTCATGTTTGGTAAAAGGTTAAGTTGTGAGCAACCGCCCCGCCCCTCGATTCCCCCCCCCCCCTTCTCTCTCTCTTTTCCAAATGTTTATGGAAAAAAGTTTGAGGCGTGGTCCTTTTGCTCCATCCCTGGTTCCTACGTTTTTGAGTCGTATTTATGAATCTTGTTCACTGTAATGATTCAGAGAATGGGTAGCAATATCTGGTTTATACGTTGCGGGTGTCTGAAGAGTGCGAAACAAGTCAAAAAGTTTTTTTTCACGCAAGCATTCCTTTCATTCTCGGATATATTGGCTATTACGCGATTACCTTTTGAAGTACCCATTTTCCTTACTACAGACTTGAAATCATTAGACATCTAAAAAATATTATTCTAAGGACTTATGTGTTCAAAGAAACTCATTAATGAGAACAGAATCATCTTCTGTAACAGAAACTTGCGATAACTGAAGAGAGATGGCATCAACCCAAGTGGTTTTATGGAAGGAGTATTTAACAGTGATTACCTGCCGTGTATGTTTTAATTCTGGCTTTAATGTTGAAGCGATTAAACAGAACGGTTACAAACATTTTCCGGTTACAATTTTTGCTACCGGTTAACCACTCTTCGTGACAGAATTGTGGAAATACTTTCGCTTGGCGAATACAGACAATTGGAAATCGGCAGAATGTGTCTTATACAACATTTCATCATGCACACCAGAAGTCAGAATCTCAAAATTTCACGACATGGTGAGGTGAGAGTTGAAATTTTCCAACAGTGTTTCCGGGCCATTGACCGTGAATACAACCACGAAAACTTAACTCAGTATACTTCATTAACACTATACCTAACATAACGGCCCAAACCGTCCAGCGCTATTCGCAAAAACTACCATTGAATTTCCATTATACTTTTTTCATTTTTTTTTGTCTCAAAAACATAGCTTATAACCCGTCATTGGAACGAGCTCGTTGAGCTCGTTCCAATGAGGGTAATAAGCTATGTTCTTTTGAGCAAAAATTGAAGAAATTTAGTTATTCAAGAGTTTTTTTTGAAAGTGTCGTGTGCTTTTCGTGTCAGGTGAAGGGTTAACCCTTTACCCATTGAATCAGTCCATGGCTGACAATTTTCTTTGTTGGAAGGAATTTACAGGAAAGCTAGCTCCCCTTAATTTCCTAAAGCTGTCAGTAAAGTTAACACTAAGGATATGGGAATGCCATATAAAATATGAAAAAAAGTTTATTACATAATGCAACTCTTGTCGCGTCTATTTCGTTGCAGTTTGTAACAATTGTTACATTTTACTGCGATTTTCCCATCCATGTAGTTGCATTTTGTAACAATTATTACATCTTGGAAGAGGGGGCGCGGTGGCGTTGTGGTAACCGGTTCTCGTCAGATCACCGAAGTTAAGCAACGTCGAGCCTGGTTAGTCCCTGGATGAGTGACCATCTGAACGATTGATCCAGACTCCCGCGCTGTGTTCTTGTGCAAGGCACTTCAGCCCGATTGTCCACATGGGGGCACGATAACGCCGTGTACTAAGGCGTACTGCACGTCGATGGTGCGCATGTCTCCAACCAATCTAACCCTGCCTGTGCTGCAGTGCGGAGTTACGATGTTGGGGAGCTGGCAGCTGCTCGTCGTTGCTGGGTGGTTCTCTCCGGGTACTCCGGCTTCCTCCACCCGTAAAACTGTCACTGACACGATATTACCTTGGCTGTTAATATGTCGTTAAACCCTAATAAATAAATAAATAAATAAATAAATAAATAAATAAATAAATAAATAAATAAATAACATCTTGCAACTTTCTCCCATCCATGTAGTTGCATTTTGTAATAATTATTACATTTTGCAACTTTTATTACAAAGTGCGTTGCAACACGCGCCTTCGTACAAATAAAACCAACTGCAACTTAAGAGCATTTTTGCAAAATGAAAATTGTGTTTTCGCCAAAGGGACAACTTTTATGAAATTAGCGATACTCAGAGAAAATACTGGCGCTCGAGTGATCAACCATTTTTCCGGTAGACAACAAAAATTCCGTCATGCATGAGGTCCAACCACCCCGCCCCTAGCTTCATACCGGCTTTCATATATAATACTCGGACATGGTTATCAGACCCGATTATTTATGCGAGAGTTGCAAAAGTTATTTCAAGTATTTCATTTTGAGTTTCTGTCTTTCTCTGAACCCACCAATATTAAACATTTAAACGTAGATCCAGACTGCATTACCGCGGTTCATCACCCTCGCATGCCCATATTCTTTGATCCAAACTAGGATCGGTTAACCCTTTGCCCAACGAATCGGCCACATCCGCCCGCGTAACATGCAAATTCAGCAACAGAAAAAAAAAAATTTTTAAAAATAATTTCAACAAAACCATATCATGTGACCCCTCTTTGGAACGAGCTCGTTCCAATGAGGGGTCACATGATATGGTTTTGTTGAAATTTTCGGAAAATTTCAAAAAATGATATTTAAAATAATAAATTTTGAAATCGTCTGCGCTAGGTAACGGCTTAATCGGTAACGGAACAGTTATAAGCTGAAACTGCACGATTAACCGGATAAAGGATTCCCTTGGCGGTTCAGCACGGTAAAGAATTCGCCAGGTTGTTCAGCACGGTTAATCGGATAAAGAAATGCATAGGCGATTCAGCATAATGAATTCTCTTCTCAGTTCAGCACAGTTAACCGAATAAAGAACTCCATAAGCGGTTTAGCACCAGCTGACTTCGTATTTCAGCAAGTAGGGAAACTAATAATAAGCAATTAACAGAATATTTATTAATTAGGGTTTAATGACACTTTCGACAGCCAGGGTCACCTCGTGTCGGACAGTTTTACGGATGGAGAGAGCCAGAGTTCCTAGAGAGAACCATCAAGCAACGGAGAGCAACTGTCAGACACTTCAGCGTACTAACTCCACACAAGCAGGGTGAGCACTGGTTGAAGACAAGTGCATAATTGACGTGCATTACGCCTTAAAACACAACACCACCGTACTACCACATGGGCAATTGATTAAGTGGTTTACCCAAAGGATACAACGCGGGAATCGAACCTTGGACCTTTCGGTTCAAGTCCAATGCGGTAACCATCAAACCACCGCGCACAATTAACAGAATAAAATACTCTCTTAAAATAACAATCGTGATTTCTCTTCCGGTCAGTTCAAAGGATGAGTAATTAAGAATGTTTCCAGTACATAAGTATCGCCCAGTGTTTGAAATAAGACGCCATCTGCAGTGCAAACGTTATTTATTGATTTATTGGGGTTTAACGACACTTTCGATGGGCAGGTTCACTTCGTGTCGGTCAGTTTTACGGGTGGAGGAAGCCGGGGTACCCGGGAAGAACAGCGGTGTGCTACTGTCAGATTGGAATGCTACAGCATTGCAGATGGCACCTAGTTGCACTCATGGGACGATACATTTTTATATTTTCTTATAAAAATATTACGAGTCTAACCGTACTAGGAAATAAATTTTAAAATCTGGGACCCACTGTGGAGAGCGTACGGTCGTTAGCTGGCTTAGATCAGCTGAAAGGTACATCTGGTTTAATATGGTTTTTAGATCCGAGATCAGTATACGGTAAGAAATTCTTGCAGGTAGATAGGGAACAGTTTGTGGATAGATTCAAAACTAAGGTTAACCCCTGAAACACGATAAACCTCTATTTCGGCCATGGATCATGATACGTAAAAACTGCGTAGAGTACATGGCTGTTCGGTAAATTTGTAGGGCACACCAAGCAATATTTTCAACGTGCGGCTCCAATTAACTGGTTTACCCACAAATATTGAACACGACTTCTTCCAATTGCACTGACATGAACGATACCACCGGGGTTTCAAGAGTTAATACCTAGAAATAAATTCACGATTTGACCATTTACCTAACTTAACGGCGATATAGAATCAGCAGCAATATTAACAAAAATCGCCCGGCAAATTTTATTATTTTTTTTTTATTTCTTACTTCCAGAACATAGCTCATGGCCATGCATTGAAAACTGTTATTAACATTAATATATACTGTACACTTGTTATTTGCCATAGATCACAACAGTCTGTTATTATTATTTTTGGAAACAAAATCCCATTTTATTAATATGATGTCACGTGCAGTCACCCTTGCACCATCGCACGCCAAGAAAGTTTTGCGCGAAACCAAATTTTCACCAGGACTCATCAGGACATTGATTATCCAACATCAGCTTACGACAGTGAACTGGACGTCATCGTGCCATTGCCAGGGGTTTGTCAACATTTTATCCTGCGCAATGACCAGTTTAGTGTTTCTGATACCCATTCCCCATTTATCTCTTCCCAAACAAGAGGGGGCGCGGTGGCTCAGTTGGTAGAGTTGCAGGCTGCAAGCAGAGAGGTCCTCGGTTCGAATCCCACCTGCGACAACCACTTCACTCCATTGCTCACGTGGGGGCACGGTGACGCTGTGTACCAGGCGTACTGCACGTCGATGGTGCACCTGTCTTCAACCAATGTTAACCCTGCTTGTGTGGAGTTGGTATGTTGGGGAGCTGACAGTTGCTCGGTGGTTCTCTCCGGGTACTCCGGCTTCCTCCACCCGTAAAACTGTCACGGTAATGGTTAGCCATTGTGCAGAGATATGTGACCTTAAAGATCAATAAATAAATAAATAAATATTCCCAAACAAGATGAGCACGCAGGAAAATATTCCAACATCTTGATCACAAGAGATTTGTTTAACGTTTAGAAGCTGTTGCGAATTGTGAGTAACGTAGCATTATTATGTCCTCTGCTGCAATGAAAATGTATTCCTGGCATAGAAATCCAAGTTATTACACTCTCTGGGGCATAAATAAGGCAAATAAGAGTGTGTAGGTGTGACACAGTCGGGACATGCTCGTCTGGATTGGGCATTAGATATTTATTCCCTCTTGCTGGTAATCATGGATTTCTGACGAGTCTAGAGTTGACCAGATGCGTACTAGCCGTATGGTCCGTATGGTCCACCGGAAAATGTCCCGGTGCTTCCCTACTGGGAGCCACCCAGGACCGCAAAAATTTACGCAGCCCAACATCTGTTGGAGTATGACATTTCGTGAAAATGACCAAAGGGAGAAATGGATCTGATTGCATATACTGTCGGTTTATCGATTGCATATACTGTCGGTTTATCGATTGCATATACTGTCGGTTTATCGAAATGCCCTCTATGTGGACTGCTATTCGCAGTCCACATAGAATGCATTTCAATATACCAACAGTCTTGTCTCTCATTGATCGGTCTGATGCAAGGAAACAGCGTTCTTTTAGTTCGAAAAATCAAAATTTTCTCCTATTTAACAGTCGACTTAACAATTGCCGGCCTGAAGAGTCCTGGGCCCCCCTTGCCGCAACCATGCATTTTTGCCAAATTAGCGACAAAGATGATACAAAAATGCCATTGAAAATGCCACCTACGTGGACTGTCATTGATCACTCAGATGCAATGAAACAGCGTTCTTTCGATTCGAAAAATCAAAATTGTATCCGGTCTGGGCCCTCTTAGTACGTTTCCCGGCCACGTTTTGGGGCCCAGTCCGCCCCTGAATCCGACTTGATTACGCGCAGTCGACCAAACAAATGGGGGTATCTGGTAATTGATTCAGGCTGTTGGTGGCTCGTCGTGACCAATTTGACGTATGGTATGTGCAAAATAAGAAGTTGGGAAGCTGATGCCTCAGGACTACAACATCTATTTACGGAAAAAAAATTCCTAAGAACTCTGAGTTTTGAATTATAATCCCCAACTGACTGATATTCCAGAATCTTCATCGTCAACATATACCGTCGACGAAAGTATGCATTGTTGATGCGGCTTGAATATTTTATCAGTTGCGGTTTTATGCATCACAGTCGGGACAAATCAGGTTCCCAACCACAACCCTCAACCTGGCGACTCCCAAGCTGGACAAATCAGGTTCCCAACAACAATCCTTATCTTGGCGACTGTAAGGCGGGACGAATCAGGTTTCCAAGTACAAACCTCATCTTGGCGACTCCCAAGCTGGACAAATCAGGTTCCCTACCACAACCCTCATCTTGGCGACTCCCAAGCTGGACAAATCAGGTTCCCAACAACAATCCTCATCTTGGCGACTGCAAGGCGAGACAAATCAGGTTTCCAACCACAAACCTCATCTTGGCGACTCCCAGGCCGGACAAATCAGGTTACCAACCACAACAACCACAACCCTCATCTTGGCGACTCCCACGCTGGACAAATCAGGTTCCCAACCACAACCCTCATCCTGGCGACCGCCAGGCGGGACAAATCAGGTTCCCAACCACAAACCTCATCTTGGCGAATTCCAGGTGGGTCAAATCAGGTTCCCAACCACAAACCTCATCTTGGCGACTCCCAAGCTGGACAAATCAGGATCCCAACCACAACCCTTATCTTGGCGACTGCCAGGCGGGACAAATCAGGTTTCCAACCACAAATCTCATCTTGAAGACTCCCAGGCCGGACAAATCAGGTTACCAACCACAACCCTAATCTTGGCGACTCCCAAGCTGGACAAATCAGGTTCCCAACCACAACCCTCATCTTGGCGACTGCCAGGAGGGACAAATCAGGTTCGCAACCACAACCCTCATCTTGGCGACTGCCAGGCGGGATAAATCAGGTTCCCAACCACAACCCTTATCTTGGGGACTCGCAGTCGGGACAAGTCAGGTTACCAACCACAATCCTCATCTTGGCGACTCCCAGGCGAGACATATCAGGTTCCCAACCACAACCCTCATCTTGGCGACTGCCAGGTGGGTCAAATCAGGTTCCCAACCACAAACCTCATTTTGGCAACTCCCAAGCGGGACAAATCAGGTTCCCAACCACAACCCTCATCTTGGCGACTCCCAGGCGAGACAAATCAGGTTCCCAACCACAACCCTCATCTTGGCGACTGCCTGGTGGGTCAAATCAGGTTCCCAACCCAACCCTCATCTTGGCGACTCTCAAGCGGGACAAATCAGGTTCCCAACCACAAACCTCATCTTGGCGCCTCCCAGGCTGGACAAATCAGGTTCCCAACCACAACTCTCATCTTAACGACTCGCAGGCTGGACAAATCAAGTTCCCAAACCACAGCCCTCATCTTGACGACTTTTAGGTGGTACAAATCAGGTTACCAACAGTACTGACCCTCATCTTGGCGACTGCCAGGAGGGACAAGTCAGGTTCCCAACCACAACCCTCATCTTGACGACTCGCAGGCGGGACCAATCAGGTTCCCAACCACAACCCTCATCTTGACGACTTTAAGGTGGTACAAATCAGGTTCCCAACAGTACTGACCCTCATCTTGGCGACTGTCAGGAGGGACAAATCAGGTTCCCAACCACAACCCTCATCTTGACGACTCGCAGGCGGGACAAATCAGGTTCCCAACCACAACCCTCATCTTGACGACTTCCAGGCGGGACAAATCAAGTTCCCAACCACAACTCTCATCTTGACGACTCGCAGGCGGGACAAATCAAGTTCCCAACCACAACCCTCATCTTGACGACTTTAAGGTGGTACAAATCAGGTTCCCAACCATAACTCTCATCTTAACGACTTTAAGGTGGTACAAATCAGGTTCCCAACCACAACTCTATCTTGACGACTCGCAGGCGGGACAAATCAAGTTCCCAACCACAACCCTCACCTTGACGACTTTAAGGTGGTACAAATCAGGTTCCCAACCATAACTCTCATCTTAACGACTTTAAGGTGGTACAAATCAGGTTCCCAACCACAACCCTCATCTTGACGACTCGCAGGCGGGACAAATCAAGTTTCCAACCTCACTAACCCTCATCTTGGCTCCCAGGAGAGCCAATTCTGGTTTCTAACCACAATCCTTATATTGGCGACTCCCATGCGGGACAAATCAGGTTCCCAGACACAACTTTCATCTTGGCTCTCCCGGGCGGGACAATTCAGGTTTCCAACCGCAACCCTCCTCTTGGTGACTGCCGGTGTTTTATTGCACAGACATCATTTGGGACGTACATGTACGAAAATCATAGCTACATGGTGCTGGAAAATTGAGAAACCGATATTCACCGCCAAGTTTACAATGGCAGAGCTTATGGATATTTGCTTTTCATGCCAGTTTTTCTTCGAAATCATATTTTTGAATCAAATGTTTATCATTTTCGTCCAGTGAAGGTTTTCTCGTTTGTGTTTATTACCAGGTCAATCAATGCGGGCCGTGCGCGTACACCAGCCTATCTTTTTTTGCTGTCGTCATACGGTTTTGAAATGCATTATTGTTGAAAATCACTTTCGGAAGCGGCACAAAAAATAAATTTAACAGATTGTATTATTCACTTCTACAAACTGCACTTCTCAGGACGAGAAAATGACAGAAATCAGCGAAAATATCTCTTGTTCAAATGTTCCGATTACTGCAAAATCATAAAAAGGACGCCAATGATTTCAAATGGAACGGCGGGAGTTGGAACCCCTCACCGAGAGAGTATCCTTCGGTAGAAGGAAAACCTCTCGGTGTGGGTTCGAACCCTCGCTACAATATTTTCTATAAATCCTAAACGTTTCTTAACTGTTTAACCCATTACCTAATGCCGTAGCATTTGTTTAAATCCGCCAAGCACTTTACATGAGAGTGTCATTCAGAAATCGTTATTTTTCAATTTTTGGTTTCAAACCATGACTTTCGAAATTTCATTGCGGCGAGCTCTGCAGCTTGTTTCAACGATTTGTTAAAAGTTATGTTGTGGAAGTAGAAAATGAAAATGTTTTGTTACTCAAGAAAACTGTATGCAAGTGTCGTCTGCTAGTTTGGAGAAACAAGGTTTATAGGAGACAGTGGCGACTCATCAGGACATGCCATCGACGAAAGCATCCATTGTTGATGCAGTTTAAGTATTTTATCAGTTAATTGCATCATAAGTAGAGGGTGGAGTAAGTCCAGGAAGTACAGGGTCCGGGGGAGGGGGTAAAGCTTGGAGAGAAAAAAAAATCTCAAATATTTGGAGACCTTGGAGTCCGGGTAAGTTTTAAGGGATATCGGAGCATTGCTTTTTATGATATTCCATCCTTCCCTCTTGTAACACACAAATTGTGTTCCGCATTTACACTACAAACGGCCAATTAAATATTTACGCCAAATATTAAACCCTTTGAACCCCAGCGGCCGCTTTTCCGGCCAGGAACATGATACGTCATAACGTCATTAAATAGGATGTTGTTCAGTAAATATTGTGGGGTAGACCAATCAATATTTTCAACGTGCAGCCTGAGGCTGCATGTTAAAAATACTGATTGGTCTAACCCAAATAATGAATATGGACTCTTCTAATTGCTGCCATTGAACTGGCATGGAAGATACCACTAGAGTTCAAAGGGTTAACGTAAAACAAGCAAACTTTGGGTGTCAGATACAAGCCCCCCAAAAGGTCTAGACTAAAGAATTGGACAAGTTTCGTAAATGGAAATTCAAAATTTCCCCACACCAGGCTGAACCATGATCGGCCTGGTGAGTCTGGGTCCCTCTGTCTTCCTCAACTCCAGGGAAGGGGGGGGGGGGGGGGGGCAAAACGCATCGGCTGCCACTGATGCGGGAGTAGAGAAAAAACTAAACTTTGTTTTTATCCAAAGCATAGCTTTCGATCTGTTATCTCAGCGACCTCTACCTTCCATTGAACAATCAAAAAGCTGAGTTCTGAAAGAATAAACTAAAAACGAATCAAAGATGAAATGTATTGTTGTGTTTATCCCCAAGTGAATTTCGCCACTTCGTTTAAGAAATGGTCAACCTTTTTGTATTCGAAAACAACTTTGTCAAATAACTGAAAATTTAAATTTATCGCATTGAAAACGTAGCGTCTGGTCCTTCATTGGAACGATCTCGATGAGATCGTTCCAATGAGGGTGGGTGGGAGGGGGGGGGGGGCATAAACCAAGTTCTGTGAGAGAAAGGATGGAAAAAATAAAACTTGGATGGCGAAGATTGTGCATTGTGCTGTTCGACTCGAGACTTCACGAAATTTGCAAAGGCCAATTTGTTCTTAACAAAATCAGTAAGTAGAGTGCCAGGATATTGATATTAGATCAATATTGGTCTATATAAATCGCATTGTAAGTGGAATACACTGGAAGTGCAATAATGTATTGTTTCAGCTGAGTACATCTTCCAATTAAAAAACATAATGATTAATTGTTGCACTATGCTAGATGATCAAGACAACTGGGAAATCATTTTATTGTTTACACTAAAGAGATTGATAAAACATACAGCTGTGTCCAAAGCTAGCCACAATAATGAAAGAATTTGAATTTTTCTTGGCATCTCGACTAACAAAGCGTAATCTCTGAGGAGTTCACTGTAATTCATTTATTAACCCTTTACCCAACGTAACGATCAAAACCGGCCAGTGCTATTCACCAAAATCACCATTCAATTTTAATTATTTTTTCATTTTTTGTCTCAAAAACATAGCTTATGACCCCTCATTGGAACGAGCTCGTTGAGCTCGTTCCAATGAGGGGTCATAAGCTATGTTTTTGACGCAAAAAATGAAAAAAAAAATAGTTATTCAAGAATTTTATTTGCGTGTGTCGTCTGCCTTCCGTATTAGGTAAAGGGTTAAGGTCACATACTTATGCACAATGGCTGATCGTGGCCGTGACAGTTTTACGGGTGGAGGAAGCCGGAGAAAACCATCGACGAGTAACTGCCAGCTCCTCAACATTTCAACTCAGTTCAAGCTCCGCTCAAGCAGGGTTACAGCGGTTGAAGACATGTGCATCATCGACCTGCAGTACGCCTTAATACACGGCGTCATCGTGCCTCCATGTAGGCAACCGGGATAAAGTGCCCTGCCCAAGAACACAACGCGAGACGTCCCAGACGGGGATCGAACTCGGGACCTCTAGCATAGAAGACCAACAGTCTATCACTGAGACACCGCGCTCCCGTTCACTGCAATAAATATACTTTCAAACTAAGAGCTACCGAAATCTCTCATTTGTATTGATGATCAATCTTTTGTCCAAAGCAGACGATAGCAAAATTTATTATTTTAACTATTATTCTTCAAAACTTTTAGCAAAACCATATCATGTGACCCCTCATTGGAAAGAGCACGTCGATCTCGTTCCAATGAGGGGTCACATGATATGGTTTTATTGAAAGTTTCTGAAAATGCATTTTTTCAACTGCTGAATTTATTACGCGGGCGGATTCGGTCGATTCGTTAGGTAAAGGGTTGACAGTGTATAAAAAGGGATGGGGGGCGGTGGTTCACTGAGAGGTTCACGATTCGGGCCCCGCTAGGTGCAACTGCGTTGGGTCCATAAGCATGGCACTTAATTCCGATTGCCCGCGTGGAGGGGGTGTAATAAGGCGTACTGCACGTCGATGAAGCACTTGTCTTCAACCAATTCTAGCTCTGCTTGTGTGAAGTTAGTATTTTGGGGAGTTTGACAGTCGCGCGCCGTTGGTTCTCTCCGAGTACTCCGACTTCCTTCACCCGTAAAACTGTCATGTTTGACAAGTATACTGAAAATACACAAAAACACCCAATAATGAATTCCATTTTTCTTCGCAGTATACCTTCAAAACACTATACATTGCTACATGTATATGAATTTTTGTGAAATATTTCGGATTTAATTGTCCGGAATATACCACTTGTACGGAAAAGAGAACCGTTCATTCTCGCTACGAAAAGATTTTGTTCATCCACCTAGATCGTAACCCTCACCCCAATTGTAGGCTTATCCCCCCTGTCCAGGTTGAGGCTGATGAATCTTAGAGTCTTGTATATGGCTCATCTGAGTACAATACCCGTTCACAACTTTTGACAATGTGCACGCGTAATGTGCAATTACACCTGATATTAGTGGTGTTACCAACGGGTTACCGTCCTTGGGTTGGGGTCAATGATGATTGCTTCCATGACATAACTCAGCTCCATTTCCAAAATCATTTCATCGTTTGTGTTTCTCACCCCCTCTTGATGTATTTTCGTTTGATTGTAATATGCTCATCAAGAGGAAACGGCTAAATATAAGCTTGCATGCTTACTGCCGAATCCATATATTCTGTAAACTATTTTACATTTTGAGTTTAAGAAATAAAATATTGTTTAAACTAAAAGAGAACTGTAAGTTCGCTTTTCCAGCCAACTGAAATACTGCAGACGAGTGAATCTAAACATAGACGATGACTTGAGGGCTAGACTGGTTCCATGCCACAACAGCGTATAATTTCTTACAGAATTAGACTGGTGGCCTGAGAGTTTGTTTGGGATGAAAGAAGGCAGAATGGGGCCCGACAAAGGCAGAAGAGAGCACAAAAACAAGGATAAAGATAAAATCCGGCCAATATCAAGTCCCTGTCGGTTCTTTTTGCAATTATCGGGATGTTTCCGGATATTCGAAGTACTCCCATTGGAGAGAACACACCGTTTGTCCATATAGCACTACGTGCTATCAATGTGGGGACAAATAAGAGAATTTTGGTCAAATAAAGTCTGCGTCAGTGATTTTCGGTAGTTGTCGGATCTATTCTCCGAACACACCCCTCATTATTTTAGAGGCCTTCCAGGATCATACCAACCACGTACCACCAAAGACACCAAAATGGCGACCTGCATTAATGGACGTTGGATACACTTGACATCCTAACAACACGCACTGCTAATGCGTACTGACACCGCGTATCACCAAGGAAATGACAACTTGGCCACCTTTGCGGGATATCATGACGACACGCGTGACACCCATAATGCACCCCGACTTAATGTTACACCGGGGCTCATTCATCGGGGACATCTAACCTATGCGTGGAAACTACATTCCCTGGTACTCCCAAATGCTGTAGGAATAAATTATTTCAGTTTTTTTCTCTCCATTTTGTTGTTTGGTGTGTCGTCTGCTCCTCGACTGTCGAAATCAGTTCGTAAAATTGGATGTATCCGCAGGTTTGTGAACGATACCGTCAAAACACTAACTATTGCAAATAGGCGAATCTATCTTGCATTTTAACACAATGAAACTCAGTGGCCCGTTTCCGACCAGGAACAGGATACGTCACAACCTCATTAAATAGGATGGATGTTCAGTAAACTTTAGTATGTGGGGTAGACCAATCAATATTTTCAACGTGCAGACTCGAGGCTGCACGTTGAAAATATTGAATGGCATACCCCAAATAATGAAGATGGACTCTTTTAATTGCTGCCATTGATCTGGCATGGAAGATACCATTAAGTTCAAAATGGTTAAGGTGAGATGAATAAAATATAAATCCGGCGTATCGTTTTATAAGTTCCTCGTGTCGCGCGCAGTCGAATAAATTTTTCTTTTATCCCCAAACGATATGATTAAAATAGTGAAAATCAGAAAGTCACAGCCATTTTGCACAATAGTCGCCCATCCTACCCGCAAAAAACAAAAAAAAAAAAAACAAAATAAAATTATTGTTTACACTCGTACTTTTTTTGGATAACGACCCCTTTTGGAATGCGCTTACCCATCATTGGTTTTATACAGGGTTGATAATATTAAACAAGGCGTTGTCTAAAATGTTTACACAAATTTCCGAGTTGTAAAACGCAATGACGAGTGCAGTTGTTCTCGCGAGGAAAGCTCCACTTCAAGGGTTTTAGAAGCATAGAAACGGATGCTGACATGTCCAAACGACACAATACAACGCGCGACAGAATAAATCAATATTTCAATGGAATACAAAATCAAATATAATACACAAAGGATTTCAGGGAAAAATGTTTGATGTTAGAAGAAATAACCAACTTATTAAATTGATCGACAAAACACGTGCAACTTTCCACTCGAACTTCGAGTACCGTAATGTTAATCTTTAACCATTTACCCCACGTAACGGCAAAAGCCGGTCAGCGCTATTCACAAAAATAACCATTCAATTTTCATTATTCTTTCATTTCTTTATCTCAAAAACAAAGCTTAGGATCCCTCGTTGGAACGAACTGGCTGAGCTCGTTCGAACGAGGGCCCATAAGTTATATTTTTGACGCAAAAATTGAAAACTTCAGTTATTCAAGAATTTTGCTTGCAAGTGCCGTCTGTTTTTCGTGTTAGGTAAAGGGTTAAATCTTGTGTTTCCACGCAGGTATCTCCCTCATCCTGGCTGACGACTCGCCATCTGTTCATGACAGTTATGTGTTGATCTGGCAGCTTTATGATTATCATGGGCGTAATTAAGAGGGTGTAAATGACGTGCCATTCCCCAATAATTTTCCAGTCGGGACATTATTTTTGACTGGATTGGAGTCTAAGATAAAGATTCGTTTCTGCTAGTAAACATGTACTTTCTTACATTGCTACTTGCGCTTATTTCACACACACACTACCGCCGGGTTGGGGGGGGGGGGGGGGGTAAGTGGGGCTACTGCCTCGGGTCCCGGGCCCCAAGTGTAGGCTGAGCTATCGATACGTCTGAGCTGCAAGTCGTGTGAAGGCTTTTGATATGGGCCTGTGACGCTGGTGGTGGTGAGGTGGTAAGAGCACAGTACGTGGAGAGTGTATTATCACTAAATCACTCGCAGAGTGGAGATTCCACCCAAACAGTAATTGCAAATTTGTTGCAAAGCATAACCAGCACAAGCAACGTTTCAGCCAATGGACCTCCGGGTTAATCCCGGAGGTCCATTGGCTGAAACATTGCTTGTGTTTTTTTGCCAATATGTACAAAATTTGAAAGTTATAGCTTGGGTGATAACTCCACTCCACGGGTGATTTAGTTACAATCCACTCTCCACGTACTGTATATAGTTGCATTACTGACCAGGTTCCGTTCACATAAAAACCCTACTTGCTCCATTTTGTTGGTTTTCCACCGATCTTTCCTGCATCGTGGTGGTCACGATTATCTTTGGAGAAAACACGACACCATACACACAGAAATACCGGTAATAAATTACTCCAATTGTAAGGAAATAATTTAGTAGTGAGGAGAGGAGGACTCCAGCCCCCCCCCCCCCCTTATCGGTTCGCCTTCGGCCATCACAGAACCGGTAATGCCCGTTCTACACACAGCCCCGAGGCCCATCCTCGTTCTCGGCGGCCCTGCGCACACCGTCGACATCATAGAGAGATATGAGGTATCAGATTTGGGCTGTTGGAGTCCTATATGTGTCAATTAACTAAGGAGTTGGGTAACCCATGCATCTCAGCTACTACTACCCATATTTATTCACAAATTTCCCGAATTTATTTACTATAATTCAGACTAACTGATATTCCAACTACATCATCAGCAGGGCATGATCTTCGACAAATATCAAAGAAATAGAGAGAGAGAGAGAGAGAGAGAGAGAGAGAGAGAGAGAGAGAGAGAGAGAGAGAGAGAGAGAGAGAGAGAGAGAGAGAAAGAGAGAGAGAGAGGACTACAAAAACCAACAACAACCCTCACCTCATAAAACACTCCAGCCCCCCTAAAAACCCCAGAAAACCCCACGCAACTTGGTTACATCTTCGCATTCTGTTCAGATATTCTAACATGAAATGTGAAACATGGCATGTTGAAAAAATCCTCGATTCGGAGAACCATTGCATTAAAATCAAATAGGGTCTGAAAATGACTGAAAATTATCGAAAACGGCTCATTTTTACCTAAATGGACTTTAAATCCACCTTAAAACCCACCATCTTGACTAGCACTTAGCGCTGTAGAGCCGACCGATGTGTTCTAATGTATGAGAGTGTGACTAATGACCGGAAACGACCGGACATTACCTGTTTTCTGGTTAGGATCCTCTCCGATTTTCTTCCCTCTTCTGCCTATGATGGACCATATTCTGCTTTCTCCCACCATAGCATTCGTTCTGGTCTTATTTCTCTCTTGCCTCAGCCAAGCCTCAGTAGATTTAAACAGATTTCTCTATTCATCTAATCCCCACCCACTCTCAGTTCATACACAGTTGTCTCCCCTTCGTGATACGTGTGCTTTCTTTCTGGTGGACTTAGCTGAAGAGTAATGGGAGGTTACGACTCTTTGAATCATTTCGGATATAAAGGCTTCTATAACCAAATACTAAAAAGGGGCTCCGTGAAAGGGATTCTGATAGCACTATTCTCCGGGCTTCTATACAGCCGATCGCTTCTTCGTGGATAATGGTTTTGTAAGATGAGCTAAAAGCAGCGAGAACAATTGCTTCTTGGTTAGCCCTTTGCCCAACGAATCGCCCGCATTCGCCCGCGTAGTTTACAAATTCAGCAGCTGAAAAAATATTATTTTTCGAAAAATTTCAACAAAACTATATCATGTGACCCATCTTTGGAACGAGCTCCTCGAGCTCGTTCCAAAGAGGGGTCACAAGATATGGTTTTGTTGAAATTTTTTGAAAAAATTAAAAAAATGATATTTAAAATAATAAATTTTGAAATCGTCTGCGTTGGGTAAAGGGTTAAATGCTTTTGCGAATCTTCGACTCGTCTCAGGAGAAGGAGTGGGGACGGCCACCTAGTGGTAAGATTGAGGTAGTGCAAGCGGGATACCGTCGGTCCGCCAACTGAGCTAAAGAAAGGAGAGAACAATTGCTCTAAGGTGTAAATGCGCTTACGAATCTTCGATTTGTCTTGTAAAAATGGATGCCGACGTCCAGTTAGTGATAAGATAGGAGTGCTGAAAACGAGGTGCTGTAAGTAGGATCCGTTTGTGAGACTACTAGCCTATTCGATGAGTAGAATTCCGAGATTTGGCATAACATATTGAGGGTATAAAAAGGCGGTGAATCACCCAAGCTAAGACATTACGCTTCTGTGTAAAGCTGTCCGGCACGATCTGACCATTGTTGTCGAAAATATTGTTAATTAATTTATTTATTTGGTGTTTAAGGTCACATACTTATGCACATTGGCTAATTGTGACCGTGACAGTTTTACGGGTGGAGGAAGCCGGAGTACCAGGAGAGAACCACCGAACAACGACGAGCAGCTGTCAGCTCTCCAACATCGTAACTCTGAACGTTGCACCGTGGCACAGGCAGGAAAAGTATCGTTAATCATAACAAAATATCGACCATAGATGTGTTCAATGAAATCCGAAAAAGGACCATTTGACATAAGTTCCATATACCGTGAAAAGATTTTATTTTATTTTATTTACATACTAGCAGGGTTATCCGGCGTTGCTCGGGCTGAACAGAGTATTCTCCCTTAATCTATACTATATTTTGCTGGTCGTAACTGTTGGTGCCCCTCTACACCCCCATCCCCACCCCACCCCGGCACTTTTTTAAACCTCATTATTAGATCCCTGGTAAAAATTACCCCTAGTAGACCCGTTTGAAGACCTATATCGGTGAGAAAAATGTTGGTCATAACTTTTGGCTCCCCTCTACACCCCCACCCCCACCCCGATACTTTTTTAAACCTCACCATTAGATTTCTGATAAAAACGTACCACTAGTAGACCCCTTTGAAGACATCTATCGGTAAAAATTTTGGTCATAACTTTTGGTGCCCCTTACACCCCCACCCCACCCCCACACACTTTTCTAAACCTGACGATGACCTCCGCCATAAAAAGTACTCCTAGTAGACCCATTTTGGACACTCGGGGTGGCCCCATATTCATTTCTATAGCGGACAGACAGACAGACAGACAGATATACATACATACAGACATTCTAAAATACAGTATAGAAAGGTGTAGGCTATATACAATACGATCACCGTGGATTGGTAACTTTCCACGGGTGGGCAATATTCCCACGGACAAATTAATATTTTATTCCACACACTAATTATAGAAATAATCATCCAGAAATTAATTACTGAAGCACCGGGTACAACCCGGTGCTTCATTAATTAAAATTTTTCTGATGATGATTGTTATTACCTGGTAAACGAATGCCTGACATCACTGACCAGGCGTGGATTACGACCAGTCCACGGCGGCTGTATTGTATTTGCTAGAATCTGTTGTAGCTTTAGAGTGGTGTGCGTTTGGCTTATCTGTTCTATACCACAGAAAATAAAAGTTGAAAAAACAATTGAAATCGAATCGACATGAAAGCTTACCCCGCCTCTCATTATTTCAATCTCATTGAAAGCTTGGAGGAATGTTTTATAATCTTCATGAACACAGTTCCGTGCTCCCACGGTTTCTGATCATGTATCATCTGCTTGAAACACAGCACAGATAGTCAAGTCTCCTCGCTCAGAGCACCAGGGCTGCCATTGCCAGCCGTTTTACATGACGGCCAAGTAAACTTGACATAGGTTTCAAGATGTTAAGGCACCACCAAATATGAGAGCAATTTTGAAACAAATTGTAAATTTACAGATGTAAGGGAGGTAACCTCAACTGATCGGAGCAAAGCAAAGTATTCATGTTTGACGTTAAACGTTCCGGATGATTTTCATGTGTTTTTCAAATCAATCAGCTAATATGGCCTAAAAAATGTTTAAAATCTGTTTCTCAGGCCTTCCCGCATGGTCCTTTTGGCTCCCGCATGCTCTCTTTTACACCCAATGCAAACTTAAAAAAAATAAAAATTAAATGGTTTATGTCGTTTATGTCTGATATTTTACTCAGGTTAATAAAATTGATAAATTTGTCGGTTAAGTGCAACAATGCTTTGCAATAGCATTGCAAATCCTTCTTGTACTCAAGGGATGAAATACACCACCACCCATGCTATTCTGTAGATCATGAGGCCTAAAACATAAAACAAACCAAGAATATGAACATTCGATGGCACAGAAATAATTACTGATATAAAAAACAAAATAAAAAACCGCCCTTACACATGCAATTTTACCAAAAAGGCCTGAGAAACAGAAGATGTACTTTGTGAGGCCTAAAATTCTTATTGTGATAGCGTTCACTTGTACTGTGGGATAAATAAGATATGGAAATTCGTGTAAGGTTCTTTTTCATATGGTAATGTGTATTTTTCAGTTACATGTGTACCCAGGGAGCGCTGTGGTCCAGTGGTTACTTCAAACCGAAAGGCGCACGGTTTTATCCTCGACAGAGGTAACTGCGTTGTGTCCTTGAGAAAGGCACTTAATCACGATTGCATACGTGGAGGCACGGTGGTGCTGTGTACTAAGGCATATTGCACGTCGATGGTGCACTTGTCTTCAACTAATGCTAACACTGCTCATGTGGAGTTAGCACGTTGGGGTGTCTGGCAGTTGCTCGCCGTTGCTCGGTGGTCCTCCCCGGTACTCAAATAAATAAATAAATAAATAAATAAATAAATAAATAAATAAATAAATAAATAAATAAATAAATAAATAAATACCCAGAGGAGGGCAAACCTGAAACAGAAGTGTGCACAGGATTTTTCAGGGTGGGTAACAATGTGGGTTTTATGGATCACGGGTGATCGAAGGTCATCCGAAACAGGTACGTGGCTAGAGGTTTCCGATTGAGGGGTGAGGGTGTAGGGTAGTGAATTTCCAACTGGAGGGGGAAACCCCGTCCCGACCCCCCCCCCAGTTGAAAATTCACTGTTAGCTCGATACTGCGTACACTGTAGATGTAAATACATGTAGTAACAGTTGGAATTTTTGCCAATTTAAACCGAGTCGGGATTTTTGGAAGTAAAGGAGACATCAGCATCACCAAAGAGACTCTAAAATCCAGATAGATGGAATTTCCAACTACTCATGACTTGCCCTCCGAATTTCCAACTATAGGGAATTTTGGCCAAGATTGGTAGGGGTGACACCCCCCACCCCACCCCCCCCCACCCCCACACACACTGTCACCACGTCTCTGATCCAGACGGTCACACGAATGAGCTAGAAAGGTTACGATATGGGTCTGGGGAATCCTCCCTTGTAAAGTTTCAGTGTTCAAGCCCATTACAGTGAATCCGAGATCCCCCTCCCCATACTCTTTTTAGGGAATTTGAAATGAGTAAATTTTGTATGTTTTTACAGTGATTTTCACCGAAGAAAAATCCAGAAAAATTATGAAGCCAAAACTTACACTTTGTTAGTAAGTAAAAATAAAAGTTTATAAAATTTCTAATTATCGTCCTGGTGAATATAAGCTGCATTTTATTTGAATCATCATTATTGTAATAAAATCCACCTGGTTTTCTACAGTATTATTTTGTGACCTTCACCCGTGTCTACCATGATTGGACCTGTTCAAAATATTGGGAAGGGGGGCTACTATCCGTATTACCCCCCCCCCCCCCCCGAGTCACCCGCAAGCACCAAAAGGATAAGAGGGGCAACTATCCCGTGAGTTTTGGTGTTTTAAAAAGTGTAGGTTGACCTATCGATAAGACTGATAGTTGAGGCAAAGCTTTGGGCACGGACCTCCAATGTTGGTGGGGGTGGCAAGAGAACGTAGTTGCATTACTGACCACGTTCCATTCATATGAAACAACTCCACCTGTTCCATTTTGTTGGTTTTACGTCAGTCTTTCCTACACCATGGTAGTCACGTTTATCTTTGGAGAAAAAATGCACCATGCACACAGAAATACAGGTAATAAATTACCCAAATTACAAAGAAATAACTGAGGGTATATTGTGAAGAAAATGCAGGAGAATGCTTCTCCCAGCACTAATTTAAAACATTTTCTTCTCGCTTATCGCTTTCTGCGACAAAAGAGATACAGAACATCAAAAACACCGTTTTCTTATTTTTAAAAGAATTTCAACAGAGAATAATAGCTAAATGTTCAAACTGATTGGGAAAAATTGTAAAAGGCAGCTTCTATATTAGGCCGACTACACAAGAAAATGATTGAAGTTTGTTGACTCATGCGCATATCGATGATACAAATTTTCTAACATTTCGAAATTTCAGTTTCTCTATGCAATTCCAATATCCTCAAACTGACAGATTTAGAAAATCAAGTGAAGCAAATTTTCCAAAAAATCTCTTCCAATGATGGAAATTGTCGAGCATGCCTATCCGCGCATGCTCTTAAATACATGCAGCCTGATTATCTATGAAATTTCAACTTTAAAATTAAGTAAGAGCGTCATATACATTAACCCCTTACCTTACATAAAAAGCAGACGACACTTGCAAACAAAATTCTTGAATAGCTCGTTCCAAAGAGGTGTCATAACCTATGTTTTTGAGACAAAAAATGAAAAAAATAATGACAATTAATTGGCGATTTTTGTCCGTTACGTTGGGTAAAGGGATAAAGCATTTCTCTAATATATTTTATTACACACGTATTACTTTTCCTCCAGTTCAATATTTACAAACCCGGATGGAGAGAATGTCGGAAACCGCGGCTTTGTCGCTGCTGGAAGAAATAGATTCACGCCGCGTATTCAACCAAAACTCGAGGAGTGTCGCCTGAATCCGTGCGTGAACGCATGTCTCACCGTAACGAACCCGCCGCTTCACTTTTGTTGGAGTGGTTCTTACCCTGAAGGGGTCAGTGACTTGTCGTCAAAAAGCATGAATCAACAAGGGTTCACTGAAAACAACAATTTTAATGCATATACATATAAATAAATATGGTAATTTGTGACTTACATGGAATCCAATAAATATGAAAACCAAAACGTCAATCACCCCCTACCCACACAGTTTTTGAGTCACTTGCGGGCCAGCATTCTCTGTTGTCGCTGTTTTGTCCTCCTTCTCGTTGGTGTTTGTTCTTTGGCCGCCTCTTCACTTCGCTGTTTCACTGCCGTCGCATGGCCACTAACGTATTGTCACTTTACCGGACCCTTTTTACTCAACATGTGACGGAATGTCACTCTACGACTGCCCTCGCTCGACCGCCAATGTATTGTCACTTTAGTATGTCGCCTTTCCTCTAACAAGTGACGGAGTGTCAGTCTTTCACTGCCGTCGTTCGGCCACTAGCTTATTGTCACTTTACTGGACGCTTTTCGCTCAGGCACTGGCCACTAATGGGGTTAAACGCTCCTCTACGTTTATTTCAGAATAATGTCCATGCAGGCGAAGCCTACTCTGCCTACGTACGGCTTGCCTTCTAAAACAGGTAATGTTGTTTACCTAAATGCAAATAGCTCCCTTAGCTCGTACTTCGTGTTTCTGATCCTATTCTCAAATATGGCCACTGACTTGGCCCTCGACTGCTCCTATTCTAAATATGAGCTCTCCGGCTTCCCTACATCACAACGTGCACATACTTTCGCACCGACGCGGCACCTACTCTAATATATAGCACGGGACAACCCCATTTACTCGCAATCACCTTCAGACTGGAATGACATTTTCGAGACCCCCCCCCCCCCCCCCCGATTTGTATTTCCATAGCTAGACCTTCAGTTCTCATTTTAATTGCTTCTCTTGAACTTGGCCGCTTAGATCTATCTTAATTTAATATTTTCTTTTTAGTTCCTTTGAAAGTCTCGCATTTTGGTATCTCCTGACATTCGGTGACACGCTAGATGAGTAATATGGGTGTGTGTGTCCGGAATATGTGCGATGTTTTCACCACAATTACCTATTAACTGGCCATAATTACACAGATAATGACCACAGGAGAACACTATCTCTCTTACACCTTTTATCAGTTATCAGATATAGCCCATGTGGCGATAACAAGTGTGCCATAATGGACAATAGATCTGATGCTTAATTAGTAGCGCTTGAATTATTGCTGGTCTGTTTAAATGACAAATCGGTTTTCGGAGTCCGTCATATACCTATATTTACGCTTTACATTTAGCCCAGAAAGATTATCGAAAATATATACAATTTTAAACAACAAAATCGAAAATCCAAACTATCACCTTGACAGAGAAGAAGCACGAGGACGTTGTGGGAGTGATTCCCTTTCGACCATGTTGTCAGTCCCCGTATGGAATACGTGTTCCATGCTGCTTTCAGCTGACAGACTATTTTTCCACCTGACGAAATGGGTCCATCAAAAAGAACTAAACTCCGCCCATTTACGTAATCAGCCAATCGAAACTTCGATTGTGCCCAAGATCAGTTCGGAAACTGCGGTGACAGCCGATAAATCGAATTGAAAAATATTTTTTCTTCAAATCGACCAAAATTAAACTTATTTTATAAACTAGGAGTGATTTTATAACACTCAAGTTCTGACTTTGAATCGAATATCTCTCAGATAACGGCAGCTCATTTCTTAAAAATACAAATAAATGACCTATTTGGACACAAGTTTTACAAAACAAAGTAGGATACAGTACGTGGAGAGTGGATTGTAACTAAATAACCCGCAGAGTGGAGTTATCACCCACAAGTTTTGTATATATCGACAAAAAACACAAGCAATGTTTCAGCCAATGGACCTCCGGGTTTAACCCGGAGGTCCATTGGCTGAAACTTTGCTGGTGCTGGTTATGCTATGCAATGAATTTGCAATTATTGCTCGGGTGGAATCTCCACTCTGTGGGTGATTAAGTGATAATACACTCTCCACGTACTGTATTCCAGAACGGAATCAGAACAGCCTGAGTTTTGGAAGTGGAACCTCCGTAAACTCTTCTTCTATCATCAGGAGGCCATGGGGGCCAATACTATAAAAACTTTTACAATTGTATTTTCTAGAATTGTATTTCTAGTTAATGTTTTAAATGGGTTAAAATGAACCATTAACATTTTCAAAGATGTGGCAATTTGCCAGTTGCCAAATTTGCCATATTGTTAAAAATGCTAATGATAATTTTAGTCAGATATATTAATAGGTAGAAAATACAATTCCAGAAAATACAATGTGTAACTGTTTTATAGTATTAGCTCCTGATGATAGAGAAAGAGTTAAAAAGAAAAAACAGTTCAACAAGAGGCAATAGGTTTTTAAGAACATCTCGGCGATTTGAAACTCTTCGAATCAGTGGCACTCAAATCGAATCGAATCGAATAATCGGATCGATTTCGAATCGAAAGGAATTTCGAAGTTTAACAGGGCCCTATGTACACTGTTTGTCAGGGCCTTGTGTGCATTGATTGTCAGACCCCTGTGTACACTGTTTGTCTTTCAGTTTTATGTTTTTATTTCAAGATGGAATGTAATCGTCAAACATACGTCCCAAAATGTTCTAAATCTTGGTGTATTCTAGCTGCATGATGATACGTCTGTTTTTTAAAAACAAAAAAAAAAAAACAAAAAAAAACTCATTGGTTTAAATATCTTTAAAATTGCACTCGAAACTTGGAACAACAGAATCTGTATATCCTCTCAAAACTATCTTTAAGCCTTCACGTAACACAAAAAGCAGACGACACTTAGAAACAAAAGTAAAATTTTCATTTTTACATAAAAAAAACATAGCTTATGATCCCTCATTGGAACGAAATCGTTGAGTCCGTTCCATTGAGGGGTCATAAGCTATATTTTTGAGGCAAAAAATGAAAAAAAAAAGAAAATCGAATGGTACTTTTTGAGAATGGCGCTGGCCCGTTATGACCGTGATGTTGGGTAAAGGGGTGACGAAAAAACAATTCCTGGTGCAACTTTTCAGTGACTTTTTGATTCCAGGATTTTCAAATAAATCTTGAAACAGATAGTATGATGACCTGAAATGGATTAAAATTTTTAAAACAACACGTAACGGCCCAACCCGGCCAGCGCTATTCTCAAAATTCGCCAACTAATTTTCATCATTTTTTCATTTTCGTCTCAAAAACATAGCTTATGACCCCTCGTTGAAACGAGCTCGTCGAGCTCGTCCCAATGAGGGATCATAACCTATGTTTTTGAGATAAGAAATGAAAAAAAAATAGTTATTCAGTAATTTTTTTTTGCAAGTGTCGTCTGCTTTTCATGTTAGGTAAAGGGTTAAAAAATGTTCTTGTGCATGAGTTAATCCTTAAGCCCCCATATAGCCCCAAACCGCCACTTTTATATTGCATTGAAGCAGGTGCTCCCTTGTGTAATCTTTTTTATTACTTTTGTGTGTAGACTGAATTTTCCCTGGCAGTGGTTCTACATCACTGCTGGCTGCCTGTATAGGCAGCCAGCAGTGATGCAGAACCACTGCCAAGTCATCAATAACTATGTAAACAGAAAAAAGCCATAAATACTTTAAAATTAATCTGAGGACTTAAGGGTTAAACTACCATTTGTCTTAAATGAACTATACTCGGAGGTATGTCAGTATGACCCCAGTTATTAAATGCAACAGAGATCTTGTTTACTATGATAACATATCCAATATCGACATACAAACACTTCCAGGACAGGGCGGGTCATCTCAACCTTTTTTTCGATAACGGTTAATTTGCCCTGGCTTTGAAGTGGTATTTTGTCCAACAGCTGATGCCATTTTAATTCTCTGTTACAAGCTCTTGTTACAGTTTTACTAACACGACGTCATATTTAAAAAAAAATACTAACCAATATCAATAGGGGAACGGTGGTTCTGTGTACTAAGGTGTTCTGTAAATCAATGGTGCACTTGTCTTTAACCAATGGTAACCCTGCTTGTGCTGAGTTAGTACGTTCGGGGAGTCTGATAGTTTCTCGCCGCTACTCGGTGGTTCTCTCCGTGTACTGCAGCTTCCTCAAAAATGTCGTTAAACCCCAATAAAAGAATAAAAAACAACCCCCCCCAAAAAAAAAAAAAAAAATAAATAAATAAATAAATAAATAAATAAATAAATAAATAAATAAATAAATAAATAAAACAAAACAAAACAAAAACAACATCAATTGAACGTTACAGACAATCTGGCTATGCAAAATTCATTCCTGGGCAATCTTTAGATTCTTGCCGTCTTGATAAGCACCAAGCTGCAAACCACCAATCAGATTCTGTATAGAATTCGACGCCGTTGTGGCTTAGCCTTAAATAGTCAATCGCGTATGTTTTACTTTCTCTCGTCTGGAATATTTCAGTAGATCGGAAAAGCGAATCTACATTCTACGATTCGATTTTCCACCAACTGAAATATTCCTGGGATTGAATCTTACAAAAGTATCATAAACATTCATTTTCTTTGAACTAACGCAAGTAATGTTTCTCAATTGAGACTTGGTTTGGTCGAATCTTTAATGACTTTAGCAATACTATTAGACATGTGTGTTTACTAAATAATTCCGAATGAAGACTCATCACAGCTGTAGTTTTATGATTACGCCACGTAGTTCTACTAATCGTGTTAATATCTTGATGTTATTGATTGAAATATCTACAACTGAAGTACGAAAGAATATCTTATATCTTTTTGAGAGATAGAAGTTCAAGAACAACACATTACATCAACAGAAGTCTGTGCGCAAACTCAAAGAAAAGCGGATGAACAAATAAGTATTGAGTTTCTAACAGAATGAGACTGTTGTTCTGATGGCATGGATAAGCATGGCTCAAAGCTTCGAGGCTCCTATATACAGTGTACAGTCCGGTGATTACAAAAATGGACAGAAATGTTAGACCGGAGTTTTTGGACGCCACAGTATTCCATTCCAGTGTCCAGTTTCTCTTGGCAATACGTTTGGGGAACAGCATGTCCGCGTGGAGAAGGCCTATGTCTACAATTGGGCTTTAACTAGATAACACTACCACGACCAATACCACGACCATATAGCAAACACAAACAGAACACATTTACAACCACTTCTCAACCACATGTGACAACCACAACCAAACTCAAACACCAACCGCAGACACATTCGGGGATCCTAATGATGCCGCTCACCATTTAACTTCCACTTTTAAACTTTGAAAATTGGCATGTACCTTTATTTAATAAAATGTTTGCTGGCTGTGATTTTGGTGATTCATATATCAATGTTTAACAAGTATGCAAATTCAGCAGCTGAAAAAAAAATTTCGAAAAATTTCAACAAAACTATATCATGTGACCCTTCTTTGGAACGAGCTCGTCGAGCTCGTTCCAAAGAGGGTCACATCATATGGTTTTATTGAAATTTTTGGAAAAAATTTAAAAAATGATATTTAAAATAATAAATTTTGAAATCGTCTGCGTTGGGTAAAGGGTTAAGATGCATGTTTAGAATATACCAATTTAGATAGACCAACTTCCGATTATTTCTTATTCTTTAGAGTGGGATGCATGGCTAACAATTTTCGTCATTTGGAAGAGATTTACAGGGCAGTTATCCACCACCACTCCAGCCTTAATTTTCTAAAGTTTTCAGTAAATTTAACATTAAAGGTATGGGAATTTCATATAAAAATTAAATTTCGAAATGTTTTTGAAATTGTATCATCGACGTGCCCTTCATTTCACAAATGTCAGGTATTTTCCTGTAGGGTAGTATAAAAATACAGAAGCTGGCTTTTTACAAGTTTTCCCAAACACTTTGAAAGTTTTACTGTTATTCTCTGTTTAATCCTTTACCTAACATGAAAAGCAGACGACACTTGCAAAAAATGTCTTGAATAACTATTTTTTTCCTTTCTTGTCTCAAAAACATAGGTTATGCCCCCTCATTGGAACGAGCTCGACGAGCTCGTTCCAATGAGGGGTCATAACCTATGTTTTCGAGACAAAAAGGGGGCGCGGTGGCTCAGTTGGTAGAGGTGCAGGCTGCAAGTCGAGAGGTCCTCGGTTCGAAATCCACCTGCGACAACCGCGTTGTGTCCTTGGGCAAGACACTTCACCCCCATTGCCCACGCGGGGGCACGGTGACGTTGTGTACTAAGGCGTACTGCACGTCGATGGTGCACCTGTCTTCAACAAATGCTAACCCTGCTTGTGTCGAGTTGGTATGTTGGGGAGCTGTCAGTTGCTCGCCGTTGCTCGGTGGTTCTCTCCGGGTACTCCCGCTTCCTCCACCCGTAAAACTGTCACGGTCATGGTTAGCCATTGTGCAGGAATATGTGTCCTTAAACACCAATAAATAAATAAATAAATTGAGACAAAAAAATGAAAAAAATAATGAAAATTAATTGGCGATTTTTGAGAATAGCGCTGGTCCCAAGCAGTTTGAACGTTTGACTGCTATTCTTTGTTAAAACCCATTTAAAAATATAAGAAATCTTTTAATGTGCTGTAACATTTTTTCTCTTCATTAAATCAACAGTGTACGTATCGTGAAACATATTAGAGACCTTTCGCACAATGAACGACGACTGGTGAGAATTGTGAATAGGGTACTACGTCATTGGAATTTGTGTTCTGCCTATCGGCTGTCGTTTTCCCGGCTTATCCAAAACATTACGATTTCTCATTAAAACACGCAGGTGTATCATATTGCAAAAAGTTTGAGAGCGTTTCTCCGCCAGTTAAAGTTGGGGGTGGGGTGGGGTGGGTGGAGAGGGGGTAGTCTACTCTAAGATTATGCCCATAAACTATAATAGCAATGTGGCCTAAATTTCCATCTCTTACTGGCAATCAAAAATCATTCATCGTCGCGCAATACCATAAAATTGTGAATCACAAACGGACTCGTAGTCGTTAATTCTGCGAAAAGGTTTTTTGATCGCTCGACGAATTTTCGACTACTTTTAACAATTCGTAATTTTTATCAGTCGTCGTTCATTATGTCTAAAATCTCGTCGGAACTTCTCAGGACTCCACCCCACCCCTAGGGCCCCGCGAATTCCCATTTTTGGCTCGAATCGAATACCGAATCGAATCTTGCAAAACATTTGAATCCGAATCGAATGCGAATCGAATCCGTTTCTGCAGGAACGTCTTTGCGCTGTATATCCAAATTGCATCGATCGACGAAGAAACAAACGGACAGCGGAACCATCGAAGTATTTCAGCATTTTGCTCTATCGTAGAGGAAGGGGAAGAATCTATGACGAAACGGATAAATAAAATTCTTAATTGCGAGGTTGAGGGGGAAAGTCAGTACTATGATATAACGTCGGGTTCAAAGGCAAATCTGATTAAGAGGTATTCAGCATTGTCCGTTGCGATTTCATCCATAAGTGGAATCCCTTTTTTCGAAAACGCCTATGGCTATGGAATCCCTTTTTTCTGAAATGAGTCTAAGAGTCATTTTCGAAAAAAGGGATTCCACTAATGGGATTCCAAAAAGGGATTCCAAAAGTGGGATTCCGTCTTACCTCGAGTGACTCGCAATTATTGCTCGAAAGACTCGAATCCCATCGAGCAAATGAGCTAACGAGCAATTGCTCGTTCGAGTGACTCCTTGAACGACTCTTAGACTCATTTCAGAAAAATGGGATTCATAGCCCCAGCCGTTTTCGAAAAAGGGATTCCACAAATGAGATTCCACAAAAGGGATTCCATCAGTGGGATTCCGTTTTACTTCGAGTGACTCACATATATTGCTCGAACGACTCGAATCCCATCGAGCAAATGAGCCAACGAGCAATTGCTCGTTCGAGTGACAGCTCGAACGACTCTTAGACTCATTTCAGGAAAAAGGGATTCCATAGCCACAGCCGTTTTCGAAAAAGGGATTCCACAAATGGGATTCCCCAAAAGGGATTCCATAAGTGGGATTCCGTCTTACCTCGAGTGACTCGCATATATTGCTCGAACGACTCGAATCCAATCGAGCAAATGAGCCAACGAGCAATTGCTCGTTCGAGTGACTCCTCGAACGACTCTTAGACTCATTTCAGGAAAAAGGGATTCCATAGCCACAGCCGTTTTCGAAAAAGGGATTTCACAAATGGGATTCCCCAAAAGGGATTCCATAAGTGGAATTCCATCTTACCTCGAGTGACTCGCATATATTGCTCGAACGACTCGAATCCCATCGAGCAAATGAGCTAACGAGCAATTGCTCATTCGAGTGACTCCTCGAACGACTCTTAGACTCATTTCAGAAAAAAGGGATTCCATAGCCACAGCCGTTTTCAAAAAAGGGATTCCACAAATGGGATTCCCCAAAAGGTATTCCGTAAGTGGGATTCCGTCTTACCTCGAGTGACTCGCATATATTGCTCGAATGACTCGAATCCCATCGAGCAAATGAGCTAACGAGCAATTGCTCGTTCGAGTGACTCCTCGAACGACTCTTAGACTCATTTCAGAAAAATGGGATTCATAGCCCCAGCCGTTTTCGAAAAAGGGATTCCACAAATGAGATTCCACAAAAGGGATTCCATCAGTGGGATTCCGTTTTACTTCGAGTGACTCGCATATATTGCTCGAACGACTCGAATCCCATCGAGCAAATGAGCCAACGAGCAATTGCTCATTCGAGTGACTCCTCGAACGACCCTTAGACTCATTTCAGAAAAAAGGGATTCCATAACCACAGCCGTTTTCGAAAAAGGGATTCCACAAATGGGATTCCCAAAAGGGTTCCATAAGTGGGATTCTGTCTTACCTCGAGTGACTCGCATATATTGCTCGAACGACTCGAATCCCATCGAGCAAATGAGCCAACGAGCAATTGCTCGTTCGAGTGAGTCCTCGAATGACTCTTAGACTCATTTCACAAAAAAAGGGATTCCAAAAAGGGATTCTTAAAAAGGGATTCCGTAAGTAGGGCTTTTTTGGTCGTATGAGGCCATGAAGGCTATGTGAAAGGTATGGCGGTCCTATTGCACTACATGCTGCCAAATATTCTTGAAGAATCCATATCACATATCGTCGGGTTTGTTTGGGTTTTTTTGGTGATTTGAGGATTGGTGGGAAGTAGTGGGGTCTGGTGGGGACTATTTGGGATTGGTGGGGACTAGAGGCTAATTGTTGTAAAAACCTGTGGTTTCTACAACTGGATCTCCACATCTCCTCCTACTCCACTTCCCCTCTGGCTCTCTCTTCCGGGGTCCCCCACCGGGGTCCCCCAAATATTCCCTCAAAAGCCCCTGACATACTACTGCTTCCCTTCCCCTCTGGCTCTCTCTTCCGGGGTCCCCCACCGGGGTCCCCCAACTAACCCCTCAAAACCACATGACATACTACTGACGGTTCGGCCCTCTAGTGACAATATATAGCATTAATGTATTAGCATTATTAATATATTCATTGCCTGCAATCTTTAACATATATTTTGGTGAGAGTGGAGGTAGTTGGATGACCACCCCATGGCGCTTGCTTGTTGAACAGGAATTGGGCGTTATTGTCTAGGTGGGGACCCCTCTCCGCAGATGTTTCTATATAAATCCAAAATTGACATAATTATACTTAAATACCTCCATTCTAACCCTTTAATCCCGATATGCATCAAAGTTTGCGTTACGAAAATAATAACATTTGATGCCAGTATGACTCATTACACAACAATTAGTCAAGAGAATCAGCAATTGTTTGTTCGTGTGTTTACTGTTTACTGAGTTTAACGACACTTTCAACCACTAGAGTCATATCCCGTCGAGCAGTTTCACGTGTCGAATACACACTGTAAAAAGTACCGTAATTTTTACGGTCATATGACCGGCAGCTAGTTTCCAGGCATATGACCGTAAGCGTTACAGCAAACTGTAAAAAAAAATTTCACTGTCATTTGCCGTATATTCCCGTAATCTTTTTTTAACTGTTTGCTGTTATTTGTACGATAAAATGCCTGGAAACTAGCTGCCGGACATATGACCGTAAAGAATTTTAACCATCATTTGCCTTATTTTCCCGTAAAAATTACCATCAAAATAATTACGGTTAATATGACCGTGGCAGTGTTCCAGCCATATGGCTGGAACACTGCCACCGGTCATTTTGACCGTAATTTAATTCCAGCCATCATTAACCGCACTTTACTTTGAACCAATAAAAGCATATGGGTTTGCCGGCCTTAGCGGAGATCCGTGGCCACAAGCCATAAGATCCATCCAGTATCGGTGACGCAGTACAAACTGCTATTTGCATTATTACCGAAACAATTATACTCATAAAAAAATAACGTTGTTTGATTTTCATGTCCAAGACTGCAATGAACATGATGCACTTGGCCACTTATAAATTGATAGTAATACGTCGTTGTTCGTCTTCAAAAACATCGGGCATCCTTCTTGGAAATGGCGACTTCCAGAGTGGCGTACGGCAAGGCCGATCCCATAATTCACCATTTTTACCGCCGTGCGACGTAATTGGATAGCGTAACGGGAGACATACGTTCATTGCATCAAATTCGCGGGTTTTTGTACGGCAACACCGTTAAAATTAATTAACGGCCTCGAGACCGTTGTATTTGACAGGCACCTGACAGTAGTTAACCGTAGAATTACGGTAATGTTTTACAGTGTAGAGAGTGAACAGTCTTTTCTCTGACGACTCAAATCGTATGGAGCAAATTATCCATCTAGTAATGTCTCGAAGGTGTGGCCGCTCGTACTACTCTTCTAGGTATTCGCGGATATGTATGACACGGTGATCTACTAATGGAGGATACATGTCGGAGGATTGTTCTCTGAGGATAGGTATCTGAGGACAATAATCTTCAACAGGAAGTGATGTCACGGCCGCAGAGGATATTGCTTGTCACGGTGATCTAAAATGGCAGCCATATTATTATGTCATAAAGGAAGTGACATCATTTGTGACATCACATCGCAATGCTCGATTGAATATGGTATGTTGTCAACGTCACGCATGTCATGATGTGATCATCATAGTTCAAGGTTGTGACTACGGATTGGTGATACCATGAGTCACGTGATCAGCGACGTCATCTTTGGCATCATCGAATGTACGGAGGAACATAAAATGCAAATGCTTGGGACAGGTAATTACGCATACAGTTTTTTGAGGGTCTGTTGAGATTTGGTCAAGAACTGAGACCGGAGCAGGGCCAGAAACAGCTAGACCTAGATAAAATGCTTGGGTGATAGAAGGCAGAACAGAGTCTAGCATAGTCAGAAGAGAGTAGAAATACGAGGATTCAGAGAGAATCCAAGCCCGATAAACAAATAGTTGTAGGTTGATTCCAATAATTCGTCGCCTGAGTGCTAGAATGTTCTATGTCCCCATGGGACTATGTATTATCTCCCCTATGGGGCATAGAACATTCTAGCACTCAGGCGACGAATTAGTTAAACTCCTTTTGAATCGAACATAGCCTCTGTAGACACCCCCACTATATTTTATTCCTGAGCATTACGTGCTTCCCAAGGTGGTAATTTCTGGATGTTAATTTGGGTAAAACACGTGCTCATTTGGGTAAATACACTTCCAATTCGGTGATTTTCGTTAGTTGATAGGCAATTTCAGCTGATACTCCCATGAACTCAAACGCTGCCCCGAACACACCCCTTACTGTTCGGTGCGTGTGAGAAAAAATCTGAAGTAGGCGACAAAAATGGGAGGGCCGCGCGCCCCCACCCCTCTGAATCCACTCATGGAAATAGTCATTTGGCTGAGAATATTCAGTGATCATGGATATGATCCTTTTACAGGAAACGAGACTGGAGGAAATCCGATCAACGAATTATTTTCAAACACCAAACATATCTACTGAGAATATAACCAATGATCACACATTCAGTGGAAACCTTCTTTTCCCCCTTTCTCCATGCCGTTCGTCGAATCATTAAAAAAAGTTGATAATTTTTCTGGTGACAACATCTCAAATGTGTTTGCAAATAGGCACCATCAGGTTATTTCCTTCAGAGTTGTTCGCTTTCTTTTTCTTCGAGATGCCAAAAATACATCACCTACCCTGGACTGGTTATTGGTGTTTGTTTATTGGGGTTCAAGTTTAACGACACTTTCAGCAGCCAAGGTAACATCATGTAGGGCAGTTTTATGAGTGAATGAAGCAGTAGCACATGGAAAAAACAACCGAGCAGCGACGATCAACTGTCATTCTGTCCAACTAACTGACTCTGCCCGAGAAGAGTTAGCAGCGGTTGAAGCCATGCGCGTCATTAACGAACAGAGCGCCTTAGTACACCACCATGCCCCACGTGGACATTCGAGACTGAATGTCTTGCCCAAAGACAAAACGAAATTACCGCTGGTTAGGATTGAACTGTCAACCCATCGGTTTAAAGTCAATACTGCAACGGGTGAAGCCACCACGCTCCGAACTGATCATCACACTCTCAGGCTGTCCTTTCCGTCAAACATTTTCAGACGTCATACCTATCTTTTCGACGACAACCAGAAATGTGGTGGCAGGGGGTGGGGTGGGGGTGTGTGCGGTGGGGGGGGGGGGGTCTCCCCACCCCACCCCCCGCTAGCAGTATTTTTTTTCAATAGTTGGAAATTCCGAGATCAAAAATCAAATGGTTGGAAATTCAATAAATTAACATTGTTCATGAAAAATATTAAAATTCCAACTAATGATGAGAAATTTTGATCTTTTATGTCCAACTGGAAACTTGAGTTTCAAATTTCCTACTCTAAAATTGACATGGCCTAAAAATTTCGACTCTGACATCAATCCGGTAAATTCTCTAACCCAGACACATTATAAATGATGTTTTTTCCGTTTCAGGACAAGTGAAAATTTTCAGAAGGGTTCATAACCCTTTAACCAACGCAGACGATTTCAAAATTCATTATTTTAAATATCATTTTTTTAAATTTTTTAAAAAAAAATTTCAACAAAACCATATCATGTGACCCCTCTTTGGAACGAGCTCGACGAGCTCGTTCCAAAGAGGGGTCACATGATATGGTTTTGTTGAAATTTTTCGAAAAATAATATTTTTTCAGCAGCTGTATTTGCATATTACGCGGGCGGATACGGGCGATTCGTTGGGTAAAGGGTTTAAAGATATCACCCAGCGCTGCCACCACCTATCGAAACTACTCACAGTTGGAATTTACACCGGTGGCACCCCCCCCCCCCCCAGCTGAAACCCTCTAGCCACGTTCCTGATGACAACATCACGAATGGGTTCGGAAAGTTTCCATTTGTAGGACGTTTCAATAATAATTTGATTTTACAGCCATTTTCCCAATTGTGCCTGCTCGTAGACGACCAACTTTTTCTTTACGCAAAACATTATTCATAACAGACTTGAAAAATAAAAACCTTACATTATGACCCGTTAGCAGCTTACGCTACGTATAATAGTGGTAACCTATGGCAGAAATGTGTTGTGATGCTTCCCCTCCTTCTTTGATTTAACCCCTTGAATCCGAGCGGCCCCTCTTCCAGCCAGGAACATGATACGTCATAACGTCATTAACTGGTAGAGTGGTATAGGTGCAGGCTGCAAGCCGAGAGGTCCTCGGTTCGAATCCCACCTGCGGCAATCGCGTTGTGTCCTTGGGTAAGACACTTTACCCCCATTGCCCACGTGGGGGCATGGTGACGCTGTGTACTAAGGCGCACTGCACGTCGATGGTCCACCTGTCTTCAACCAATGCTAACCCTGCTTGTGTGGAGTTGGTATGTTGGGGAGCTGACAGTTGCTCGCCGTTGCTCGGTGGTTCTCTCCGGGTACTCCGGCTTCCTCCACCCGTAAAACTGTCGAGGTCATGATTAGCCATTGTGCAGAAATATGTGATCTTAAACACCAATAAATAACTAAATAAATAACTGGTAGAGTTCTGAATTATTTTTGGTCATCAAAATTTGTTTATGTATCTTTGCCTTGTTACAATTTATGAGAGAGTGCCAGTAGGATCTCTCTCATAAATTGTAACAAGGCAAATTCTGACAGACAAAATTATTTTACTTCAAAGGTAATATGAAGCTCAGCCACCAAAAATGATGCCTTTAAGTTGAAGCACCTGCACTTCAGAATAAAGCCCAAATACGGGCTTCCAGCACTCTACCAGTTAAATAAATAGGATGGCTGTGTGGGGTAGACCAATTAATATTTTCAACGTGCAGCCCCTAGGCTGCACGTTGAAAATATTGATTGCTCTGCCCTAAATAATGAATATGGACTCTTCTAACTGCTGTCATTGAACTTGCATGGAAGATACCACCAGAGTTCAAAGGGTTAACTACGCCAACTATTGCCGCTCACGTCTAAACTGGTTGAGGGCTGGAAGCCTATATTTGCGCTTTACTTAGAGGAGCGTGCGCCTCAGCTGAAAGATGTCATATTTCGTGTATGTACCTCATATTATCTTTGAGGTAAAATTAGTTAGTCTATAATTATTGATTTATTGATCTATTGAATGGGTGGAGATACCTCCCACCAGGTATTTCTACAGAAATCCATACTCTGCATGCTTCATACTTAAGAAGTATACCGAGCACGCTCCAAACCTGGTTTAGATGATGCCGTATGACAGTACCCTCTGATAAGAGGATCACCATGTCGTAAATACCCTGATGAAGATATGATGGATGATAGATTAGACCTCATTGGGCGATTTCCTCCTGGCTCTCATGGCCCCATGTCATGATAGGGGAGGGGCATAGGTAAATTGAGCAATATGATTGATTAGTTAGTTGCGGTAAAGCCATCAGTTTGAACATACTAAAGCCTTGGGCGAGGGCATTGGTCGAAAAATGCTCAGATAAAGCTCTTCAGTAGTGCTACAGCTCACAGTACGTGGAGAGTGGATTGTAACTAAATCACCCGTGGAGTGGAGTTATGACCCAAGCTGTAACTTTCAAATTTTGTATATATCGACAAAAAACACAAGCAATGTTTCAGCCAATGGACCTCCGGGTTTAACCCGGAGGTCCATTGGCTGAAACTTTGCTTGTGCTGGTTATGCTTTGCAACAAAATTGCAATTATTGCTTGGGTGGAATTTCCGCTCTGTGGGTGATTTAGTGATAATACACTCTCCACGTACTGTACAAGAAGTAGTAATGGTGTGAGATTCTAGCAAAGGATAGACAGTAATAGCCAGTAGTTGTGGAAGTCTAGAGTATTGAGTGAATACAGTGGAAATTGATTATAGGACAGGCAGAAATTACTATAGGCACGTGAGTAGCAATGGGCTGTAATGTATGAAGGTTGTGTGGTGGTTTAGAAGTCAGGAGCCGAACGGGTGCTAGGAGCCATAGCTATCCTTGAATATATACCCTTCGTTCAGTATTCTCTAAAAGTATCCTCATAAAGTATTCTCTAATAGTCATCACAAGTCCCACTGGTCCTCAAAAGGCCCCAAAACACTACTGTCTTCAGCCACCAAGTTCCCAGATGAGTCGAAAGGCCGTAAGAACATTTATTTACGCCTGTTCTATGAAATCCCCATCTACAGCAACCCTAAACCATAAGGAAAATGGCGGACTATTTTTATAAAGAAGCGAAATTTCACTGGACTTTTCCACAAATCGTGCGCCGCAATTACAATCTGAATCGCTAGCGATACCTAAAAATCGTCTCCTTAGCAAGTAGGCACATATAACACATTGGACCCCAGGGGCCGAAATAAAATAGTAACACGGGGTCTCGCAATGGAATGAGCTCTTTTGTGCTAGTTGTCAAATGAATTGCTGAGAGTTCTTGTAATAACTGTTTTTATCATATGACTCGTCCGTTTTGTTCACTTTAAAATATTCGATATTTTGTTTCCATATTAATCAGTGATAAATAAAGCCTTCCGTCAATTTCATTGGTCAATTTCAAAACTAGACAATTTGATTGGCTGAACAAAATACAACTGGGCCACATTTTCATAATTTGCATAATTAGAGTTGGGGGTTTTCATTGGTCAATTTCAAAACTGGACAATTTGATTGGCTAAACAAAATACAACTGGGTGACATTTGCATAATTTCGGTAGGGAGAATTTACGTTATATGTCCTATTTAGGGTGGGTTATATTGTATTAATCTTTTACCTACAAGAACAACGCCATTAATTTTTTTTAATATTTTCACTTTTTGCCTCCAAAACATAGGTTATGACCCTTCATTGGAACGAGCTAGACGAGCTCGTTCCAATGAGGGGTCATAACCTATGTTTTGGAGGCAAAAAATGAAAATTTTTAGTTATACGAGGATGTTTTTTCCAACTGCCGTTTGCATCTCAAGTTAGGAGATGGGTTAAAAAGTCATACTAAGTGGCTAATTTGTGCGTGTGTGTGTCATATGATAAATGGAATATGAAATGAGTGTTTTTCTCATATTATATTTATGAAACTCGTCCGAATTTTCCGTTTGGGCTCGCCAAAACGGAAAATTCTTAGACTCGTTTCATAAATATTATTTGAGAAAAACACTCATTCCATATCCTCTACTTATAGACGTGAAGTCGTGTAATAAACACAGAACGACACGCGTGTGAGAATGGGTTAATCGATATGACATTTGTGTCATCGCGAAAGGTAAAAACTCGATGCCTGCGGTCTCTCGTTCTATCCTTCCGCTCAGGCACTCATGCCGTATCGATTTATCCTTTCACACGCGCATGTCGTTCTGTGTATTTATTAAAAGGAGCAATTGCTCTCATTGCTATCTTATTCATTCGGGGAAAACGGAATGAGTAGGAAAGAGTCGCGAGCACAATGCCTGTTCAAGTTACTGCTCGACTGCAGGGATGTGGCGACAGGGGGGGGGGGGGGAGGGTGTCTCACCCCCGCCCCCCCCCCCCAGCTAGGAGTATTTTTTTTCAATAGTCAAAAACCAAATGGTTGGAAATTCAATAAATTAACATTGTTCATGTTTCAAATTTCCTACTCTAAAATTGACATGGCCTCAAAATTTCGACTCTGACATCAATCCGGTAAACTTTTTGACCCAGACACATTATAAATGATGTTTTTTTCCGTTTCAGGACTAGTGAACATTTTCAGAAGGGTTCATAACCCTTTACCCAACGCAGATGATTTCAAATTCATTATTTTAAATATCATTTTTTTTAATTTTAGAAAAAAATTTCAACAAAACCATATCATGTGACCCCTCTTTGGAACGAGCTCTACGAGCTCGTTCCAAAGAGGGGTCACATGATATAGTTTTGTTGAAATATTTCGAAAAATAATATTTTTTCAGCAGCTGTATTTGCATATTGCGCGGGCGGATGCGGGCGATTCGTTGGGTAAAGGGTTAAAATATATCACCCAGCGCTGCAGTGCAACCACTTATCGAAACCACTCACGTTGGAATTTATACCGGTGCCCCCCCCCCCCCCCCCCAAGCTGAAACCCTCTAGCCACATCCCTGTTCGACTGATGCTTGGACTTATTTAGGGAAACCATACAAGCTCTTTATCAGATAATAATGTGGACGCTGGTGAATAGAGTGATCTGATTGGTTAAGGTCAAAGATCGGGACTAGATACAACAATGAGCTACTAGAACTTGATCAAATGCTATAGAATTATAGCAGCCAAAATAGAGTCAACGATAGGCAGGAAACGACATATCTGGATTTTTTGGAAGTCGGGTTGTTTGAGTTAATTAGGCATACACATAAAAATCTAACGATGCCCTCTTAATCCCATTGCTCTGAATGTGAGTGTTTCTACTACCGTCAGCCTTCGAGAGAAGATACGGCCCAAACAATGTCCATCTGGTGATTTTGGGTAATTGTCAGATTGTTTTAGATATACTCCCATACAATCGATCGTATCTCGTCCTAGTAAAAATCTTCGAAAGTCACAGTTGCTACGTGTTTAACCATAGAGACCAAGATGGCAGCCTTCAGTATTCAACATTGGCGACGAAGACATTCGTAACTCTTATAAAACGCGCTGTGCATGCGCACTGACACCACATTCACTACGGTTATAACATCACAACATGGTCACTCATGCGGGCTACCATGGCAACCCCACATGCCAAAACTGAATCACATGACTATGACGTCACATGAGATCATCCATGACATAATCCAAATCAGGGTTAAAGCGTGCGAGGTATACTACTTACTTAATCACTGTGAGTCGAATCCTTTTCATCCCGTTAAACAGCGTTTTTGAGTAACGGAAATAGCAACATTTGATTCCAATATGACAGAATACACAACGAATAAGTAAAGAGAAGTCGGTCTACCCAGAGGCAATCACCGAGTAGCGGCGAGCAACTGCCAGACAACCCAACTTATTCACTTGGCGCATGAAGAGCTGGAAGCAGTTGGAGGCAAGAGTACCATGGACGTGCGCCTGAGTAGACAGCGCCACCGTGCCATCGCGTAGACAATCGGGATGAAGCGTCTTGCCCAAGGATCAACACAGATGGTGCGGGTGAAAACCGAATCGTCAACCTTTCAGCTTTAAGTCCAATAGAATCAGCATTAATTTAATCCTACAGCCCTGTGGGACTGTAGGAGTATTTTATTACTGAACCCCCTATAAATATAAAATAGATTTTCCTACTTTGCTGTAAATAATATTCTTCAGGACTAGACCATTGAGAAGCTCGTCGTTGAGGTTTTAACAGAGAAAAACGTATATATAATTAACTGGGAAAATGGCATAAAAACGAGCTCCGAAATTACTTATTTTTATGTTCTTAATGCAACCTATTTCCTCTGTAATTCTGAGAATAATGGAGACCGTTCTGTTTGCTTTTATACAAGTTTTCTCTTTGGATAGCAATATTGAGTAGCAATATACACGTCATTTTCCTACTAAGTACAAAGCTTTGTCACATGCACTTAGTGCAGTACGATTGTACTGAACACGAACATCTGCACCAACTTAAATACAACCCTGACACTTGGTTTATCTCAAAACAAATGTTGACCAAATTTCAACAATTTTAACACACCAAGAGATAAGTGACCGGTAAGTGATACCTAACCAACCCTTCAACTGGAGGAAACTTGTGTTTGCACCATGTTTGTTCGTTTGTTTATTTGTTCATTGGGGGTTTAACGACACTTTCAATAGACAGGGTTAAATCATGTCGAAGAGTCTAATGGCTGGAGGAAGACCGACCGAGTACATGGCGACAACCACCGATCAGCGGTGAGAACTGACAGACTTTCCAACTTACTAAATCTGCACAAACAGAGTTAACAGGGGTTGAAGGCAAGTGCACCATCGACGTGCTGTGCGCATTAGTACACAGTGCCCTCACGTGGGCAATCGGGACTGAGTGACTTGCCCAAGGGCACAACAAAGTTACCGCAGATCACGAACGAACCGTTGACATTTCGGTTTAACCCTTTACCCAACGTAACGACCAAAACCGGCCAGCGCTGTTCTCAAAAATCGCCAATTAATTTTCATTATTTTTCATTTTTTGTCTCAAAAACATAGGTTATGACCCCTCGTTGGAACGAGCTCGTCGAGCTCGTTCCAATGAGGGGTCATAATCTATGTTTTTGAGACCAAAAATAAATAAAAATTAGTTCTTCAAAAATTTTTTTTTGCAGGTGTCGTCTGCTTTTCATGTTATTCAAAGGGTTAAAGTCCATTGCTCTAACCACCGAACGACCGCGCTCCAGTTTGTACCATGTGCTTTGTGGTTTAACTTGCTTGGTTCACTTTGACATTGGAAGGAATTATAAAATATGTTGTGTTTCGAAATTTTCTGCGGAATGAATAATTAAAAATTAAGCTTTCATCTTACAAAATGCCAAACTGTCAACAACATACGCAAAAATGGTCAGTAATTTGTTTCTAACTGGAAGAGTGCTGTGTACCAACCACTTTTGTAATACAACCACTTTTGCAATAAAATTTATTACAAAAGTGGTTAACGCGTACCAACCACTTTAGTGATAAAACCACTTTTGCAATAAACTAACCATTATTTAATAAACTTATTTCGGTGATAAATCACGGACGTCCATTTTATAATCGGACATTGGGGTGGGGTGAGGGACTAATTTACCTAAACATGTTTGTGTGTCGTTCAATGGAATAACGTGTCCATTCACCTACTGAAACTTGGTAGTGACTGAAGAAAGTACGCAAGCACTTTTACAATAAACTTTATTACAAAAGTGGTTATCGCGTACCAACCACTTTTGTAATAAAACCACTTTTGTAATAAGCAAACCATTATTGTAATAAACTCATTTTGGTGATAAATCACGGGCGTCCATTTTATAGTTGGACATTGGGGTGGGGTTAGGGACAAGTTTACCTAAACATATTTGTGTGTCGTTCAATGGAATAAAGTGTTCATTCACCAGTTGAAACCTGGTAGTGTCTGGAGAAAGTACGTAACCACTTTTGCAATAAACTTTATTACAAAAGTGGTTATCGCGTACCAACCACTTCTGTAATAAAAACACTTTAGTAATAAACTAACCATTATTGTAATAAACTCATTTCGGTGATAAATCACGGATGTCCATTTTATTGTCGGACATTGGGGTGAGGTGAGGGACGAGTTTACTTAAACATGTTTGTGTGTCGTTCGGTGGAATAACGTGTCCATTAACCTGTTGAAACTTGGAAGTGACTGAAGAAAGTAAGCAACCAGTTTTGCAATAAACTTTATTGTATAATAGGTCAGGTTTGTCATTCAACGTAACCGATGATGTAATAAATTTATTGCACAATAGGTTAGGTTTGTCATCCAAAGCAACCGACAATTTAATAAATTTACTGTATACTAGGTTGGGTTTGTCATCCAAAGCAATCGATATTGTAATGAATTTACTGCATAATAGGTTAGGTTTGTCATCCAAAGCAACCGATAATGTAATGAATTTACTGCATAATAGGTTAGGTTTGTCATCCAAAGCAACCGATAATGTAATGAATTTACTGCATAATAGGTTAGGTTTGTCATCCAAAGCAACCGATAATGTACTGAATTTACTGCATAAAAGGTTGGATTTGCCATCCAAAGCAACCGATAATGTAATGAATTTACTGCATAATAGGTTGGGTTTGTCATCCAAAGCAACCGATGATGTAATAAATTTATTGCACAATAGGTTGGGTTTGTCATCCAAAGCAACCGATAATGTAATCAATTTACTGCATAATAGGTTAGGTTTGTCATCCAAAGCAACCGATGATGTAATGAATTTACTGCATAATAGGTTAGGTTTGTCATCCAAAGCAACCGATAATGTAATGAATTTACTGCATAATAGGTTAGGTTTGTCATCCAAAGCAACCGATGATGTAATCAATTTACTGCATAATAGGTTAGGTTTGTCATCCAAAGCAACCGATAATGTAATGAATTTACTGCATAATAGGTTAGGTTTGTCATCCAAAGCAACCGATAATGTACTGAATTTACTGCATAAAAGGTTGGGTTTGTCATCCAAAGCAACCGATAATGTAATAAATTCATTGCATAATAGGTTAGGTTTGCCATCTTACGCAACTGATAATGTAATAAATTTATTGCATTTGCAGTTAACTTTTCCGTGCAAGACAACCGCTGATGTATTAAGTTTATTGCATAATAGATTAGGTTTGCCATCCAACGCAACCAATAATGTGATAAATTTATTGCATAATAGGTTGTATTACATTACCGGTAGTACAGGGTGACCCAAATAAAAGTTTACACTCAGTTGACTGCTTGTTTAAAAGCCAATGAGGCATATCTAAATAGGTTTTCATGCTTCAATGATTCATTAAAGTCTCTCAATGCAGCTGGTAATCTCTCTTCACTCTACAATTCATGTGCTTCTGTTGAAAATGAAGAAAACTTTAGCTGTACCTGAATTGCTGCGTGCCGGTCTGACACCTACTGAGATTGCAGCAAACCTGGGAATATCCAGATGTGCAGTCTACAAAATTAAAAAGAAGCTGAAAGATACTGGAACAGCCTCACGAAAACCTGGGTCTGGTCGTCCCCGATCTGTGCGGACCAAAAACGTGATTGACAAGGTCAAACGGCGCATCAAGACAAATCCTGTGAGATCCATGAGACAGATGGCATGTAAGCTTGATGAGAGCCGCTCCTCAATGCAACGGCTCATCAAGAATGATCTGAACATGAAGTCCAGGGCCAGAGTAAAGGTTCCACTGCTTACTGAGGCTCAACAAGAAAGTCGGGTCAGTCGGTCCAAGGTGTTGTTGAAAGATGTCAAGCATGCTGCAGCAGGTTGTGCGATCTTGTTCTCAGATGAAAAGATTTTTACTGTGGATGCAATCCTCAACCGCAGAAATGACCGATGGATTGGAGGAGATCCTTCAGATGTCCCTGATAATGTAAAGTATGCCAACACCACAAAACACCCAGCTTCTGTCATGGTTTTTGGCCTCATCTCATCAGATGGAAAGAAGATGCCTCCAGTATTCATTCCTTCAGGAGTGCGCATCAACACGGACAAATATCTGGATATTATGAATGATGAAGTCAAGCCATGGATCCTTGCCAACTACCTGGATGGGAATTATGTGTTCCAGCAGGACGGTGCACCAGCACACACCTCCAACAGGACTCAGGAATGGTTGGATGCCAACTTGCAGGCATTCTGGTCCAAGGATATGTGGCCACCCCAGAGTCCAGATCCTAATCCCCTGGATTATAGCATATGGGCAACTGTGGAGGACAGTGCCTGTAAGAAGCCGCACCCTTCTGAGGCAGCCTTGGAGAGGTCCATTGTTAGATCTTGGGAAAAGATGACAGCATCCTACTTAAAGAAGACCTGTCAAGCATTCCGCAGGCGCGTGGAGGCTGATGTGACACTTAAAGGGGGACGCATTGAAAAGTAGAATCTACTGTACGTGCTTTTTACAATAATGTATAATTTGTGATTAAATTCTAATTCTAAGCTGAATAAACATGGTATTAAAGTTGTATTATGGCAGTGTAAACTTTTATTTGGGTCACCCTGTAACAATGCTTATCGAGTGGATTGTGTGAGTAAATGAGAATCGCGCAGCTCACTATACATGGTAAAATAGACTGCTGTATTGTTGGGTCAGAAGGGGTATGTCTACCACAGCATATGTCTGGCGGTGTAATTCCTATTACGAAAAAAAATATATTAAAAAGGAAAAACAAGTTACACAAGTTATCAAAATCTGTTTAATAGGTCACTCGAAAAAGACAGGACGTTTACATCAGTTGGACAAAACTTCAGTGTACAGCTGACTGGCTTGCTTGACTAAACAAACATTCCATGTCAGAAGGATTGGCACATAAGGAGCTTTGTGTTGCCAAATGCGGCAAGGAAAGCGTTAATAATATTAATCTAAAATAGAATAAACATCTTTTTTTTATATCTGTTCACGGGTTTTGATGCGCTGATCCACTTTGCATTCGGGGTTCAGTGTCCCATATAAAGCAAGATTTTCATTTGGTTGGTAACACATGGAAGGGTCGCGTCAGATTGACCATGAGTGGTCACTGTTACTATTCTGCATTAAGCATAGGTTATTTCTTTTCAAGAACGATGAAAGTTCAGACACGATTATTGCTACGGATAAGTTAACCGTTGCGCAGTCCGTCCATGCGGCACAGGATCAGGGGCATGCGTAACTTGTTTCGTGTTATTTGGAAGGACTAAATCAGAGTAAATAAATTTCGTTTGACTACAATACATTTGCCAACTGTTATATTGACAACTGAAACACTCATCCTTGTTATGTTGCCAAATTAGATTCATGAACGTTCAGACTCAGATGTTTGATAAGATTACGTGTGCGACTGCACGTGATTTATTACTTCGTTTCAGAGCGAGCAATCGAGCCAGTGATGAATCCTTTTCATGGATGCAAAGGGATCAAAGTTGAATCCAGTTAATCACCGGCGTCCAAGTTGCGCCATTCCTTCGTGTACCAAAAAGCAAAGGAGAATGTTTTACTTGTTGTCTTGTGGCACGCGGAGAGACAAGACCAGAGGGATAACGGGTAGTTGAGTTTTCTACTGAATACTCGATATTTGTTATATTTGTTATGTTCATTCAACAAAAAAAACAAAACAAAAACAAACAAACAAAAACAAAACGGCGAAAAGTTTCGATTCAGGTGTTAGAAGTGATATGATGTGAGCCCTTTTTCACGGTTGCAGAGTCAGACCTGCTATCACATCCCTAAGAGCTGCCGTTTCGTACAGCAGTAGACCAGTCAAAGGCGCCCTCTTGCAATTCAGATGGATCTTGGAAGTCACGTCATGTCACGTGACTGCAGGGGCCCATGTAGTGTTGACATGTAACCAATGTGCGTGGTTATGTTGTGACGTCATTGCCATAGCGATACAGGGTTCGAATGCGCGTACGCAGCTTGGGTGTATATGGGGACACGTGTATTGGACGTCCATTTTGTGTATAGGGGCGCCATCTTGGTTTCTCAAGTGTCACGTGGTTTCCTTGTGACGAAACCTTACCTCTTGGTATAAGATCGGGTGTATGTTTTGAGGGTATGTTTGATTCGATGAGAGTATGTTCCGGTAGTATAGAATTACACAAATGAACCCGACTTTCGTGTATTTTAGTAGATTTTACTCTGGTAACCATGTTAATGTTGTAGCTGGGACGTGGAAATGTTCCGGTTCCAATGTTTGTACGGAGTGTGTTTTGGGAAAACTTGGAATTACCCCCCAAAACCGATATTAGATATAGAATTACCCAAAACAGCTTGACAATGTCTAAAAAACTATCCATGGTTGGAAATTTTTCTGAAAATATCGCGTCTTCCAGACACGATGGACGGCAGCGGCAGGAGCAAAGGGGACCATGAGCTCTGGGGGTGAGGCGGCAGGGAACCAGAGGGTCTTGGTGTATGGGCGGCAAGGGACAGGGGCGGTCAGGTAGCAGAAACCGGGGGCCTAGGGGCGCTAGAAGCGACGGAGGCTCCTCTCATTCCATTTCCCTCTCTGTTTATTGTTTAAAAAAATAACAAGAGTTATCTCCATTGAAAGCAGAAAGTGCCTGTATGTAAAATGATTTTCCCTTAGAATCCATTAAATGAGCCCAAGTAAGTGCCTCGGTGGATCCAAAATTATCGAAATGAAGCTATGATACGTATGATTTTGCACGCATTGAACTCATTTTCATAATCTTCATTTTGAGACATATGATTTTGCGCGCAATGTGCTCATTTTCACAGCATTCATTGTTCCATACGACGAAAAACGGTATTTTATTTATTTATTTATTTATTATTTATTTATTTATTGATTTATTTATTTATTTATTTATTTATTTATTTGTGTATTGGTGCTTTACGACACTTATATAGCCTGAGTCATTTTGTGTCTGTGACAGTTTTATGAGTGGAGGAAGCAGATGTACCAGAAGAGAACCACCAAGCAGCGACGAGACCCTATAACATCTTCAACGTCACATAATCCAAGATTGCACTTCGCACTTTCCATCAGTACTGCGCACTGCACAACACAGTCAGGATAATTAACGTTAAGACGCGTGCACACCAGTCCATCTCAGAACACCGTTAGCTTCCCCTACCCGCTCCAGTCGAGGTAAAGTACCTTGCCCAAGGGCACGAAGTGTTAATCCAAATCAATCACTGAAAGGTCACCCCATGAATAGACTAACAGGATTCAACGGAGCTTAACTTCAGCGATGTTGGTGGCTGATGCACGTCCACCTGTATTGTGATAATTTCCTATCACCAGTCAATAGTGTGTAATAAAATTTCTAATTTTCTCGCCTCATTTGGGGTTAACAGTGTGCAGAAGAATTCAACACGACCTACAAAAAGGGACAACAAGATCGATAGGAACTACGGGGTTTAAGACAAACTGCGCCTGTAGGAGGAATTAGGGCAGACATATCAAAAACGATAGACGTCAAACCCAGCTTTCCCCATCCATCCGTGTGCAGTAAGATTTTAGCGCCTACCAAATTTGGGAATAGATTTGATGCTACTTTGTGCTACCCCCTCTCCAAACAAACACACCGTCCGGTTATAAAATGGACGTCCGTGATTCATCACAAAAATAAGTGCATTACAATAATGGTTAGTTTATTACAAAAGTGGTTTTATTACAAAAGTGGTTGGTACGCGATAACCACTTTTGTAATAAAGTTTATTGCAAAATTGATTGCGCACTTTCTCCAGACCCTGCCACGTTTCAACTGGTGAATGAACACTTTATTCCATTGAACGACACACAAGCATGTTTAGGTAAACTAGCTCTCAACCCACCCCAAGGTCCAACTATAAAATGAACGTCCGTGATTCATCGCAAAATAGGTGTGTTACAATAATGGTTAGTGTAGTACAAACGTGGTTGGTACGCGATAACCACTTTTTTAATAATGTTTTCTGCAAAAGTAGTTACTTCAGTCACTTCCAAGTTTCAACAGGTGAATGGAATGGACACGTTATTTCACTGAACGACATACAAACATGTTTAGGTAAACTTGTCCCTAACCCCACCCCAATGTCCAACTATAAAACGGACGTCCGTGATTTATCACCGAAATGAGCTTATTACAATAATGGTTAGTTTATTACAAAAGTGGTTTTATTACAAAAGTGGTTGGTACGCGATAACCACTTTTGTAATAAAGTTTATTGTAAAAGTGCTTTCGTACTTTCTTCAGTCACTACCAAGTTTCAATAGGTAAATGGACACGTTATTCCACTGAACGACACACAAACGTGTTTAGGTAAACTAGTCCCTCACCCCACCCCAATGTCCGACTATAAAATGGACGCCCGTGATTTATCACCGAAATGAGTGTATTACAATAATGGTTAGTTTATTACAAAAGTGGTTTTATTGCAAAAGTGGTTGGTACGCGATAACCACTTTTGTAATAAAGTTTATTGTAAAAGTGCTTTCGTACTTTTTTCAGTCACTACCAAGTTTCAATAGGTGAATGGACACGTTATTCCACTGAACGACACACAAACGTGTTTAGGTAAACTAGTCCCTCACCCCACCCCAATGTCCGACTATAAAATGGACGTCCGTGATTTATCACCGAAATGAGTGTATTACAATAATGGTTAGTTTATTACAAAAGTGGTTTTATTACAAAAGTGGTTGGTACGCGTTAACCACTTTTGTAATAAATTTTATTGCAAAAGTGGTTGGTACAGTACTGGAATGTATTTGGTCGTCTACATTTGTTTAACCTTGGGTGTTTTTGTTCTCATTGTTCGGAGAGCGTCTGTATGGACTCTCCGGTAAAATGTAATAAAACAATCTTTCATGAGTAGGATATCATTTGTTTTAACCCTTTACCTAACATGAAAAGCAGACAACACTTGCAAAAAAAATTCTTGAATAATTAATTTTTTTCATTTTTTGTCTCAAAAACATAGGTTATGACCACTCATTGGAACGAGCTCGACGAGCTCGTTCCAACGAGGGGTCATAACCTATGTTTTTGAGACAAAAAATGAAAATATTTTGAAAATTAATTGGCGATTTTTGAGAATAGCGCTGGCCGGTTTTGGCCGTTACGTTGGTTAAAGGGTTAACCATCGGCCTGACGAATCCGCAGCATCCGCCCCTAATATTCAAATTTAGCAGCTGAAAACGTTTCAACAAAACCATGTCATGTGACCCATCATTGAAACGAGCTGAATAGGCTCGTTCCACTGAGGGGGTCAAATGATATGGTTTTGTTGAAGTATTTTAAAACAAGAGGCCCACGGGGCCTGAAGCGCTCACCTTGAACACAATACGATATAAACAAAAACAAGAGGCCCGCGGGGCCTGAAGCGCGCACCTTGAACAGAATACGATATAAACAGAGTCCAAGAATGAGTCTACATTATGCAATCCATCTCCATAGGATACATTGTCAATCCTTGAGTCCCTCAGGAGTGACAAAAATAGTCCAAGCAACATGCTTTTTCTTCAGTTGGTCATAATGTAAAATGTGGAGCTCCCCTATGTAGCCCCTTGATACAACCTATGTGGATTAATCTTAGTTACATCCCACAAGAGGGTACTGAATACAAACTTTCTAATTCTTCAGCTACATGGCCAATTCCGGCCCAAATATTAACCCAGGCTCTCGATTTGAACACAGTTGAATCCGACCTTCCTAGAGATGTCGTGTACCAAATATGAAAGGATTCTGACTGGTGGATCTAAAGAAGAAAATTTTAAAAGAAATTTCCTCATATTGCACCAAGTGAAAATTTGGGCTACCACAGCGAGCCCAAATATTAACGTACAGACCCGATTTGAACAAACTTGAATCTGACCCGCTAAAGATGTTATATACCAAATGTGAAAGCATTCTGACTGGTGGATCTAAGAAGAAGATTTTTAAAGAAATTTCCTCATATTGAAATAAGTTAAAATTTGGGCTACCAGAGGGAGCCCAAATATTAACCCAGTGAACCAAGTTGAACAAACTTGAATCTGGCTCCCCTAGAGATGCTGTAAACCAAATATGAAAGAATTCTGACTGGTGAATCTGAAGAAGATTTTTGAAGAAATTCCCTTATATTGCACTAAGTTAAATTTCAGATTCCCATATAGAGCCCAAATATTAGCCCAGGCACTCGACTTGAACAGACTTGAATCTGGTCCCCTGGAGATGCTGTATAGCAATTATGAAAGCATCCCGACCGGTGGATCTGAAGAAGAAGATTTTTAAAGAAATTTCCTCATGTTGCACTTAGTTAAAATTTGGTCTACCATAGCGAGCCCATTTTTACCTAGGGACCCGATTTGAACAAACATGAAACTGACCTACACCCCCCCCCCCCCCCCCCAGATATGTTGTATACCAAATGTCAACGCATTCTAACTGGTGGATCGAAAGAGGATTTTAAAAAAATATCTCCCATATTTATTTATTTATTTATTTATTTATTGGTATTTCTGCACAATGGCTAATCATGACCGCGACAGTTTTACGGGTGGAGGAAGCCGGAGTACCCGGAGAGAACCACCGAGCAACGGCGAGCAACTGTCAGCTCCCCAACATACGAACTCCACACAAGCAGGGTTAGCATTGGTTGAAGACAGGTGCACCGTCGACGTGCAGTACGCCTTAGTACACAACGTCACCGTGCCCCCACGTAGGCAATGGGGGTGAAGTGTCTTGCCCAAGGACACAACGCGGTTGCCGCAGGGGGGATTCGAACCGAGGACCTCTCGGCTTGCAGCCTGCACCTCTACCTACTGAGCCACCGCGCCCCCAATATCTCCCATATTGCACTAAGCTATAATGGGTTTCCATATGAAGCCCAAATATTAACCTAGGGACTTGGTTTGAACAATCTTGAATCTGACCCTCGTAACAATGACGTATACCAAACATTAAAAGATTCTGACTGTGGTTCTGAAGAAGAATTTTTTTAAAGAATATTCCCTATGATTGTCCTAAGTTGAAATTTCATGCTCCTGTGTTGAGCCCAAATATGAACGAATGGGTTTTATTTTAACAAACTTGTATCTGAACCCCAATTGGACGCAGTATACCAAATATCAAAAGATTCTGACCATTGGTTCTGGAGAAAAGAATTTTTAAACTTTTGCAAATATGCTGACTCAGCATATTTTCGATGCCCTCTCCAGACCCCTAACATAACCGATGGCACTTTTTTTACTATTCAGTTCTACTGGTCCTAAGGATGCTTCATAGCAAATAACGTTTCTCTGTTCCGTGTGGTTTGGGGAATATGGGCGTTTGAAAATATTTATATTTTTAGTTCCTGAGGTTCCCATAGGGATGCGAGAAATTTTTTTGGCACGAGCCAAGTACTTATGATCCAATAATAACACATATCAAATTTGGTTCAAATCGGACCATCGGTTCAGAAAATAGAAATTTTGGGTGGGGCCAAAATGTTTACCCCTCCAATTACAAAGCAAAATATTGCTTCACGAACGTTTTTTGAACAAACTTGATTATATACCTCAAAAGGAACCTTCATAACAAATATCAAGTCATTGTATCCCCTTTTTTTTTTTTTAAAAAATATTTTGGAGCATTTTCAACCAACCCCTCCCTATAGGGATGGACATGTCAAGTTGATCAAAATGCAATGCACCTTCAGGGTCATCACTCACACAAACTTTCACTTGAATTGGCCCCGTGGTTTTGGTGGAGAAGACCAAAACATGGTGTTGACGGACGACGAAGGCCGGACGACGGACGGAGAGCGATTAGATTAGCTCAGCTTGACTTTGTCAAAGTGAGCTAATAAAAATAATAATAAAAAAACGATAATTAAAATAAAAAATTTGATATCCCGAGCGTTGGGTAAAGGGTTAACTGAAAAAAAACACATGCAAGAAATCTGATAGTTTAGCATTTTCGTCTCAGTACGCATGGTTTTTACAATAGACGAGCAGACGACACCGTCCGCAGAAAACCGGAAGTGAGGATCTATAACAGTTTAATCATACAATTTTACAGAGCCGGAGGATTAAATTTGTTTAACCTTCCTACAAATGCTGAATGCATTAATTTCGTCGTGCAGTACAGCCGCCGTGGACTGGTCTCTTTCCAAATTCCACGGCTGGGCAATATTTCCGCGGACACAATAATATTAAATTCCAACCACCAATTACAGGAATACTTATCAAAATTTTAATTAAAGAAGCACCGGGTACAACCCGGTGCTTCATTAATTAAAATTCTGCTGATGGTGATTTTTATTACCCAGTAAACGCATGCGCGGACATCACTGCCCATGCGTGGATTACGATCAGTCCACGGCGACTGTACTGTTAGCTGTAGTGTTTGCAACGGTGTTGGAAAGAGGAATTGCAGTTCCAAAAAGCATCTTTAGTCTTCATGGTGCATTGAGGCATGGAAACAGTACATTTTACCTTTCTTTCAAAACATTACCTACTTCTCACCATTTCTTGAGAAATGTAACTTGTCGAGCTTGTTCCAGTGACGTGCTGTTGCTATAAGTATATTCCGAAGCCACCACCATGAGCCCCAACCGCTTGCTACAAAGCTTTTAATCCCCAGCGTGGCACGATTTTCAATCTGCAAAACTGCGTAGCTGACAGACCTACAAGTAAGACCTGAAATTGTTGCCGATGCAGTATTCACATCCCTCCACTTTTACCCCCCTCCCCCCTCCTCAGTAAATATAATCACGAGGAAAATCTCTTAAACATGACACATCAGCAAAAGATTGTGGGGGTATTTCGGGTTCTAATGTTTCAGATTTATGGTCGTTGATGGAAGAAATGCCAACAGGTAGCTACATGTGTCGGGAAAAAGAGATCTGCTTTAAATTGTTCTCGATAGTCACTGTCGTTTGATGTCACCGACATCAAAGAGTTATCTAACGAACTGTTATGAGATCTAACACCAGATTACCAGACATTTGCGACACTGTGTATTGAGTCTATTGACCGGTGATTGGAGCTTCGGATTTCCGTATCAAATAACCCAGTGATAAAGCTTGACATGAATGTATCTATTAAAGTCTGCGAACCGGCCTAGTACCGGACCGCCATGTGTGAACCGGTCCAAAGCGGTCCAATGACTGTAGCCCGGTCCGTTCCGCGGTCCGGCCCTGGTTTTTTACGGTCCGGTCCGCATCCCTAGTCCACCGCGACTGTACTGTAACCCGACCATCAAGGAAAGGTGATGTTTTATTTAACTCTACCAAGTAAGAGTTCCATGAACGTGTTTCTTGAAAACACCTTACCTTCGTGTCACAACCGGTGAATCGTACTGGGGAATGGGAATTGGGTTTGGCAGAGGCCCAGTATCCAAAGACTTGGTTCAATATTTGTGGGGGAAATACACAGAACGACACACGCGTATGAATGGATTAATCGATATGGCACGAGTGCCAGCGCGGAAGCATAAACGAGAGGCGGCGGGCCTCGACTTTTATTCTTCCACGATGGCACAAGTGTCGTTCTGTGTTTATTACACGCCTTCGCGTCTTTAAAAACAAATATTAGAAGGACACTCAGCAATTCATTTGATAACTATCCACAAAAACAACACATTTTATCGAGGGGAACCCGTGTTACTATTTCGTTCCCTGAGTTTCAATGTGTTCTATGTGCCCACTGGCACATAGAACACATTGGAACTCAGGGGACGATTTTCAGCTATCGCTAGCCATATCAAATAGTAATTGCGTTGCACGATTTGTAGAAAATTCCAGTGAAATTTCGCTTCTATTTAAAAGTAGTCCGTCAATAAATTCCGTTCCGCACATATGTACGGAACAGATTTTCATTTTCCGCATGATTTAGTGTTGTTGTAGGTGGGGAATTCATAGAACAGGTGTGTAATAAAAAGCTTTCTTCACTGTATTCTGAAAAGATATTTGCGGCTCACTCTGAAAGAAGGTCGTTATTTAGAACCAGCTGATGTGATACGGGAGTGGTAGGAGATGTACCCGATCGTGCCCCATTACCCGGATTTTTGCCGGTGTAGCTAGTGTTAACTTCCCATAGGAACCGGATTTTTGCCGGTGCAACTTTTGCCTCTGCAAAAGTTCGGCTCCTTGAAGCTAGATCCGACAAGTGGTGTACTTACTGCATATATTGTATTCTATGAAATGTATAGTGATATATGTACACCCAGGGTTATGGATATATATTAGATACATATTATTGGTATGTGATGGAAAATTAATGGGAAAGATGAGTTTTCTTGAAAGTTTTTCTCCGCGAAACGGTTGACGTTGCTATTGACGTCGTGACGTCATGATGCTCATGCGACGTCAAAGACATGTTGACCACCGTTGTTGTCCATATACAATCTGACATAACGTAAAAGCGTACAAAAAGGAAACTAAGTGGAAACGTAAAATGTACTATAAAAACATGTGTGATAAGTTGGAGTCACTAGAATCATCTGATCCCGAATGCTACTGGAAGATTATTAACCAGCTCAGAGCTAAAGAGCCTGATAATAACAGCATTGATCCTGATACAACTGTAGAGTTTTTCAACCAGTTGTTATATCGCGACATATCACCCATCGAGAACACTGAACACACTGACACTGTAAAAACTCACAAATTCCCTTTAAACAATGATCCGATTACTGCGGATGAAATATTTGCTGCGCTGAAACTTAAGAAAAATAAAACTTCATCAGGACCGGATAATGGCTCTAACAAACTGTTAAAAGCGATAGTACCGTACATGATTGATGCTATAATCAAAGTTTTCAATCACATTTTCGAATCGGGACATTATCCGCTCGACTGGAGTCAACCATTCCTCACTACTATCTACAAAAAAGGTAGCAGACATGATCCTAATAATTATCGAGCGATAGCCGTCAGTTCGGCTGTGGGTAAACTGTTTAATAAAATAATTAACGCCAGACTCAATCACTACTTGGAAAGTAACAAGCTAATTAGTGATAATAAGTTTGGATTTCGAGAACACAGTAGTACAATAGACAGTGCTTTTGTTCTCAAAACCATAATTGATAAATGTAAATTTTCTAAGAAACCTCTCTGTGCAGTGTTTGTAGATTTTCAAAAAGCTTTCGATACAGTCAACCGTTCACTTTTATTTCGCAAAATGGCAAATATTGGTGTTCATGGCGCGGTATCAAACATCATGCAATCCCTCTATGCATCGAGTTATTATCGAACAAAAACAAGTTCAGGACTGGGTCCACCTCAGCTATCTACAATAGGCGTGAGACAAGGCTGCGTCTTATCACCCACGTTATTTAAAATCTTCATTGATGATATAAAAACATTTTTTTATGATAGTTGCGGTCCCATTTCCTTACAAGACATGAAAATTAATCACCTTTTATTTGCAGATGATCTTGTCATGCTTTCTCACTCCGCTTCGGGACTTCAAAATAGTCTTAACAAATTAGAAGAATTTACTTCACGAAATGACCTTACAGTTAATGTTGACAAAACCAAATGTCTAATATTTTCTCACAGAAAAACGAAGACTTTGTCAACGTTCAATCTGGGAAACAGAGCTCTAGAATTTTGTAATAATTACACGTACCTTGGAATAATGTTTTCAGATAATTGTAAACTAAATGAAGCCCAAAAAGCTTTATGTCTCAAAGGGAACAAAGCACTACATTGCCTGGTAAATTCCTTTACAGGAAAACATTCGCCGTCGGTAGAAATCCTCTCCAAACTTTTTGATAAATTGATAAAACCCGTTATACTATATGGCAGTGAACTGTGGGGTGTGCAAAATCCGTTATACAAACTTGAAAAGATGCCATGCGAGGCAGTTCATACAAGATGTTGTAAGATGATACTTCATGTCAATAAAAACGCATCTAATCATGCAGTGAAGGCCGAACTTGGAGTTATCCAGTTACTAATTCATGGGCGCAGATCTCTTCCAAAAAGTGGGGGGGGGGGGGGGACGGGCAGATGCCGAAGGCATCTGCAGCGAGTGCCGCAGGCACGAGCCGGCTGAGGGGGGTTTGGGGGGGGAGGGTTCTCCCCCCAAGAAAATTTTTAAATTGCGCTTTCAAATGGTGCATTCTGGTGGCCTCTGGGGTATAGTTTCTCTTAATTATTTAGTAGAAAAAATATGTTTTTCAACAGCCTGTTGTAATTTTGTCAAAATGCTTAACCATAATTGTTCCCGCTTTACTGAGCGTTCCCTATTAGATTAACACAATTCAACTGTGTGGTGGATTAGCATAAGGGCCCAACAGATGGAGCGACGACGTATGTGTCGGGCCCGTTAATGGATTAACAGATCCAATAACAGCCCGGCACATACGTCATCAAGAAGTCGCGTGAATTGAATGAATTCGATCGATAAATTTCGTTTTCAAAATGTAAACAAAACAGACGATACTGTCTTGCACATTTTCACGAGCTCAGTACCGGCCTATTACTCTCTCTGCATAAGAATTCTGTCTGCAACATTGATATTCCGATATCAAATAGTTATGCTGCTTGTGCATTCGTGCAACCCACAGCTGTGTCTGGCTGAGTAACAACTTATTTGAAGGCGCAGTGTTGAACAACTGTTCGTTGAACGTTACGTCAGTCCAAACATGGACCCACAGACATAGTCCGTAATATAATTTTTGTGGTTGATAAGGCTACAGTACAGGCCGTACCAACCCCAAAATTATATTACGAACTGTGGGTCCAAGTTTGGACTAGTTGAACGTGTATCAGAAGTGAATCTCGCATTAAAATTGATGAGAGGGTGCAGCAGTGGGGGAGCATAGTGGGGGACATGTCATACCATGTCGCCCAGTGGTGGGGGGACATGGCATACCATGTCCCCCCCTTGATGAGATCTGGGGGGACACGTCCCCCCGCCCCCCCCCCCCCCCCCCCCCCCCATGATCTGCGCCCATGGTTACTATTGACGCTTCAGTCCGTCGTTTAAAATATATTGCCAAACTGCAGAACAATGAATCAAATATGCTTCTTCACCACGCTTTCACAGAATCAAAATTATATGCCGATTTCAAAATACTGTCAGAAATGCTTAACCATTATGGGGTACCGAAAGTGGAGGAAATCACCAATTTGGGCAAAACACTGAAACACTTCACCGAAAAACTCAGGAACGAATATTTGAATTCTTTTAAAGAAGAAATTTTTAATGATAATAAACGAACGGGTAAAAACAAACTTCGAACCTATCGAACATTTAAGAGTGATTACGCTATAGAACTATTTCTCATTCATACAAAATCACATGAAGCAAGAATTAATTTTACGAAACTGAGAATTAGAGTCACAATCTCGCTATAGAGAGAGGACGACACATGCAGCCCCCCATACCACTGAGTGAAAGATTATGTCGCGTTTGCTCAACGGGAGATGTTGAAAGTGAAAAACACTTCCTCATTGACTGTCCAGCATACGAATCAGAGAGAAAGCAACTGTTTGATATTGTATCGAATGCCCGGCCGGAGTTCTATGCCTTGAACAGTTTAGACAAATTTCAAGTGATCATGAAAAATGACAAACCCTCAACATGTGCTGCCGTCTGTAACATAATCCAGTTGTTCTTTATAAAGCGTAACTTTTTAATCAGTAATTAGAATATCCATGAACATGAATACATGAATCCATGAATACAATATCATTTTAAGCTCAGGGTTCAATTCATAGGCAAGCATTCAGTCCTGACTAAGAGCATAATTATCAAGCTACATATGTTTACATGTTGTGGAGGCATATTTTCACGCAGATAGTATTGTGTTCTCTGTAAATATTTGTATTTGTATATATTTCTTGAAATTTCCGTTTCATTTCCAACACTCTTCACATTTGTATGAAGGTACAAAGATTGTATTGTAATTTCAGTTACAAATTTATTCAGAAGTTACTTGTGTGCAATCTGCCTCGTCGAAGGTGTTTTTTGCAATAAATCTAATCTAATAATCTAACGTTGTTCGGGTCGGGGGTGTCGGACTTCTCATAAAGGGGGTGGGTGATATGGTAGTGGTGGTATATATCCATGTAGGTATACCATTAGCCCTTGAGCCTTCATATTATCCCATGTCTGCTATAGCTAGGTCAAGCAGTATTGTGGAGATGGGGGGGGGGGGGGGGCGGCGGGATGGGGGGGGGGGGGGGGTCAGTGCGGTATTTCGAGATAGTCCTTGGTGGTTTAGATTGGCAGTATAGGATGAATGGTCTGTTGGCCTATTACCCCCTTAGTACTATTAACCTACCGAATCATTTGTTTTATCTTATGGATGGTATTGGTAGTTCGTAATGCAAGGTCAGGCAGTATTATAATCGTTTGTTCAGAACTGGAGCATAGGATGCATTGTATATACCGCCGAAGGTCCCCTGTTAGTCCTCGGTATTATTAACCAACCGATTGTTTTGTATTATTCTATGACTGATATAGGTAGTACGTTATGGCAGGCCAAGTGGTATTCTGGAGTGGGGGTGGGGGTAATGCCTGGCAGTATAGAACGGCAGTATAGTATGGACGATATATACCTCGGTGGGCCCCTCGAAAACCATTGGTACTACTATTCGACCTAATGCTTTATGTGACTGGTCTAGGTAGTATGTAAGATCAGACGTTATTGTGGGTGAGGGAGGGGGGGGGGGGGTAATGCATGGTAATTTAGTGTGGTAGTATACGATGTACGCTCTGTACCCCTACAGGTCCCATGTTAGCCCTTAGTATTTTTAATCCACCTAATGTTTCATGTTATCCTATGACTGGTATAGGTAGTATGCAATGCTAGGCATAGTGGTATTGTGGGTAGTGGTAATGCCTGGTAGTTTAGAAGGGTGGTATAGTATGTGCGGTATATACCCCTATAGACCCCCTGTTAGTGCTTGGTACTATTAACCAACAGATTGCTTTGTTTTATTGTATGGCTGGTATATGTAGGACGTTATGGTAGGTCTAGTGATATTGTGGTGGTGGGGGTAATGCTTGGTAGTTTAGAACGGTAGTATAGCATTGGCTGTACATACCCCTGTAGGTCTCTTGTTGGCCCCTCTACTGATCCACCAGGTGCTTCATATTATCAAGCGGCATTCTGGGGTGGGGTTAATGTCTGGTAGTACAGAACGGCAGCAGAGTATGGTTGGTATATACTTTGAGATAACTTTGTATGGATATGTATAAATTACGGGAAATAAAGCAATCTGATTGCCATAGTACCAGTCATAGGATAACATGAAGCATTAGGTCGATTAATAGTACTAAGGGCTAACATGGGACCTGTAGGGGTACAGAGCGTACATAGTATACTACCACACTAAACTACTAAGCATTACACCCCCACCCCTCCCCCACAATAGCGACTGGTCTTACATACTACCTAGACCAGTTACATAAAGCATTAGGTCGATTAGTAGTACCAATGGTTTTCGGGGGGCCCACAGAGGTATATATCGTCCATACTATACTGCCGTTCTATACTGCCAGGCCTTACCCCAACCCTCACTCCAGAATACCACTCGACTTGCCGTAACGTACTACCAATAACAGTCAGAGAATAATACAAAACAATCGGTTGGTTAATAATATCGAGGACTAACAGGGGACCTACAGCGGTATATACAATGCATCCTATGCCCCAGTTCTAAACAAACGATTATAATACAGTCTGACCTACCATTACGAACTACCAATACCAGCCATAAGATAATACAAATGATTCGGTAATCGGTAGGTTAACAGTACTAAGGGGGTAATAGGCCAACAGACCATTCATCCTATACTACCAATCTAAACCACCAAGGACTATCTCGCAATACCGCACTGGCCGACCATATATGACCCCCATTCCCACAATACTTCTTGACCTAGCTATAGCAGACATAGGCTAATATGAAGGCTCAAGGGCTAATGGTATACCTACATGGATATATACCACTACTACCATATCACCCACCCCCTTTACGAGAAGTCCGACACCCCCGACCCGAACAACGTTATGTGTATAGTGGACAACAACTGTGGTCAACATGTCTATGACGTCGCATGAGCACCATGACTTCACGACGTCAATAGCAACGTCAAAACTTTCAAGAAAACTCACCTTTCCCATTAATTTTCCAATAATATATATCCATAACCCTGGGTGTACATATATCCCTATACATTTCACAGCATACAATATATGCAGTAAGTACACCACTTGTCGGATCCAGCTTCCAGGAGCCGAACTTTTGCACCAGCAAAAGTTGCACCGGCAAAACTCCGGTTCCTATGGGAATTTAACACTAGCTGCACCGGCAAAAAACCGGTTAATGGGACACGATCGGGTACATCCCCTACTACTTGCGGGATATCAAAGCTGTTAAAGAATTGCGATTGCCCTGTCAAGATAAGTCCGAGTTGAACTGGATGGGGTAACTGGTATAGTTCGGATCACGACTCGAAATTGGGTCGTGGTCACATTGAGTCTTAAAAAACGTTTTGAATTTTGACGACAGTGTCTTCAAGTTGGGCACTGACGTAGCTTAGAGAGCTGCAGATGCCATCCGGGAATTGTATTCGTCCTTTGTTTCGTGGTCAAGTGGTAGGAGACACAAACCGCGTCCTATCCGCTCGAGGAAAATATGGTAGCACCATCTCCGAAACTTTTTAGATTGTGTACTCCGTACCAGTGTAGCAGAAAAATTTCAGCTCCGTTAGCGTGTCCACAATGGACGACATAGGAGTCAAAGTAACAACCGCGTTTGGGAAGGTGACAATGACAAATCATATATGAATATTATTTTATTTATTGGTGTTTAAGGTCACATACTTATGCACAATGGCTAATCGTGACCGTGACAGTTTTACGGGTGGAGTAAGCCGGACTACCCGGAGAGATCCACAGGGCAACGACGAGCAGATGACAGCCCCCAACATCGTAACTCCGCACTGCAGCACATGCAGGGTTAGATTGGTTGAAGACATGTGCACCATCGACGTGCAGTACGCCTTAGTACACGGCGTCATCGTGCCCCCCCCCCCCCCACGTGGACACGGGGGTTAACAGGGGTTAGGTGCCTTGCCCAAGGACACAACGCGGGAGTCCGAATCGATCGCTCAGACAGTCACCCATCCGAGGACTAACCGGGCTCGACGTTGCTTAACTTCGGTGATCTAACGAGAGCCGGTTACCGCAATGCCACCGCGCCCCCTTTATTAGGTCGAAAATCACTTCATTACACTTAAACATTACTCACTATTGTTATGATAGATAATACGAAGAATATTACACGAAACAAGCTGGGAACGGTCCACCAGAATTTTTTCTAGCCCTTATATACAGAGAGGGGATAGTTTGGGTAGCATAGAAGGAGGACTGAAGAGCGTCGGCATTCCTTATTGAAAACTACAGCATCAACAGTGGGGAGAGACGTTGTGGAAAAGAGCTGCGTTTGCCGGGGTTATCATCAAATAGACAAGTCTGATACAAACAGCTATCAAGAGATTTAAGGAAGCTGAAGTACGTGCTTTGAACGAAGTAGTGGGTGAGTAGTTAAGTAGTGGCTAAGTAGTGGGTAAGTCGAAGCCCTCAGGCAGGAAGGGTATAAAAAGGCGTTCACCACGCGGTTCCAGTAAAACGAAACAAGGGAAGCGGATGGTGAAGACGCAAGACTTTCTCGGTGCATGATGTCTCTTATCAACGAAAAATATTGCTTTATTTAATCTTATTTGTTTTATAAGGATTGGCGAACAAGTTATGCAACTTATATTAACGCCTCTCCTTGACTCAATGGCGTGGGTGTGTGGGATGACCTTCATAGCGGCAACTTCGTGGCCTAGCTCTTCTCGAATACTACGAAGGGATCTTTAGTCTGCACGGAGTGTGTCTCTCTCCGCACAGAGGACAGCCATTTTACATCCCCACCCGATAGGACGGTACGCTGTGACAGCATCACCAGTAGTATATAAGGTACCCGATCGTGCCTTATTACTCGGACTTTTGGGGGTGCAGCTAGTGTTAAATTCCCATAGGAACCGGACTTTTGGGGGTGCAACTTTGGGGGTGCAAACTGTCGGCACCATACATCTAGTTCTGACAAGTGGTGTAGGTTCTGTATATATAGTATACTATGGCATGTATAGTGATATATGTACGCATGGGGCTATAGGTATATATTATGGGTAAGTGGTGGAAAGATGATGGGAAAATTGGGTTTTCTTGAAAGTTTTTCCCGCGAAAAGGTTGACGATGCTATTGACGTCGTGACGTCATGATGCGCCCGCGACGTCATAGAGATGCTGACCACTGTTATTGTCCAGTATACAATCTGACATGACGTTATTCGGGTCAGGGGGTATCGGACTTCTCGTATGGACGGGCGACATAGTAGTAGTGGTATATATCCATGTTGGTATACTATTAGCCCTTGGGTCTTCATATTATCCTATGCCTGCTATAGCTAAGTCAAGAAGTATTGTGGGCATGGGGGTCATGTATGGTCGGCCAGTGCGGTATTGAAAGATAGTCCTTGGTGGTTTAAGTTGGACAGTATAGGATGAATGGCCTGTTGGCCTATTACCCCCTTAGTACTATTAACCTACCGAATCCTTTGTATTATCTTATGGCTGGTATTGGTAGTTTAGTGTTATGCCTGGCAGTATTATACTAGGTTGTTTAGAACGGGTGGCATAGGATGCATTGTATATACATCTATAGGCCCATGTTAGTGCTTGGTACTATTAACCAACCGATTGCTTTGTTTTATTATATGACTGGTATATGTAGTACGTTATGGTAGACCTAGTGATTTTGAGTGACTCGCAACTATTGCTCGAACGACTCGAATCCCATCGAGCAAATGAGCCAACGAGCAATTGCTCGTTCGAGTGACTCCTCGAACGACTCTTAGACTCATTTCAGTATTTGAGGATACCTATGACATGGCTACGTATCAGTTGAGGATACCTTTTGAGGATACTAAATTGAGGATACCTATGGTCTGGTATTGTTGGAGGATACCTGTTATAGAAACCTTACATCTGTGTACTTCTGTTATTCTGCCCCATATCTCATCCATTACTTCCTAGCTATACCTTCGCTCAAGGCTTCAAAATGTTCAATCAGATTTCCCCTGTATACATATAAGGCATTCCGTAATTGAGATTCCTAGCCGAGTCCATAAAATATGGATTCCGTGTTTTTACATCGGGCATTACCCTTACCCACAGTACCTCTTGGCCTAGCATTGCATACTACCTATATTAGTCATGGGATAACATAAAGCATTAAGTCGATTAGTAGTATCAATGACTTTCGGGGGGGGGGGGGAGGGGACCCACAGAGGTATATATCGTCCATACTATACTGCTGTTCTATACTGCCAGGCATTACCGCCACCCCCACAAAATCACTAGGTCTACCATAACGTACTACATATACCAGTCATATAATAAAACAAAGCAATCGGTTGGTTAATAGTACCAAGCACTAACAGGGGCCTATAAATGTATATACAATGCATCCTATGCCACCCGTTCTAAACAACCTAGTATAATACTGCCTGGCCTAACACTAAACTATCAATACCAGCCATAAGATAATACAAAGGATTCGGTAGGTTAATAGTACTAAGGGGGTAATAGGCCAACAGGCCATTCATCCTATACTGTCCAACTTAAACCACCAAGGACTATCTTTCAATACCGCACTGGCCAACCATACATGACCCCCATGCCCACAATACTTCTTGACTTAGCTATAGCAGGCATAGGATAATATGAAGACCCAAGGGCTAATAGTATACCAACATGGATATATACCACTACTACTATGTCGCCGCCACCCCATACGAGAAGTCCGACACCCCCTGACCCGAATAACGTCATGTCATATTGTATACCGGACAATAACAGTGGTCAGCATCTCTATGACGTCGCGTGCGCATCATGACGTCACGACGTCAATAGCATCGTCAACCTTTTCGCGGGAAAAACTTTCAAGAAAACCCAATTTTCCCATCATCTTTCCACCACTTACCCATAATATATACCTATAGCCCCATGCGTACATATATCACTATACATGCCATAGTATACTATATATACAGAACCTACACCACTTGTCAGAACTAGATGTATGGTGCCGACAGTTTGCACCCCCAAAGTTGCACCCCCAAAAGTCCGGTTCCTATGGGAACTTAACACTAGCTGCACCCCCAAAGCTCCGGGTAATCAGGCACGATCGGGTACCTTATATACAACTATCACCCCCACAACTGATGCTGACAGAGAGAGTTCGGACACCTCGAGAACTTTCCCCGACCGAGGATTGATCCCGGGACCTCTGACATGAGAGACCAGGCACCTATCCACTCGGCCACCACTCTCTTAAATAAAAACATTGTGTGTCAATAGCGAGCACGACTTTTTTTCGATACCACCAACACAGACGAGTATGGAACATGGACATTGGGTGGAACACACACAATTATCGACCACAGCAAACAGTGGTCCGATAGAGCCTTAACATTGTGGGATTGGGAGACGATTATTTGAATCTGGCACGGACATACTGTATTTTAAGGCAGTGGTTGTAGATTCCAATGGGGTATCAATTGCACACGAAGCAAAAGTAGATAGATAGTAATCGCTTGACTGGACTGGTTACGTGAAATAATTCATGAGAGCTGTCAAGCTGTTACTCTGTTTGTAACTTTTCATTATTACCGATAATTATATTATTTAACCCTTTATCTAACGTAATGGTCAAAACGGCCAGCGCTATTCTCAAAAATCGCCAATTAATTTTCATTATTTTTTTTCATTTTTTGTCTCTAAAACATAGGTTATGACCCCTCATTGGAACGAGCTCGTTCCAATGAGGAACCATAACCTATGTTTTTGAGACAAAAATTAAAATAATAGTTATTCAAGAATTGTTTTTGCAAGTATCGTCTGCTTTAATTTTTCATGTTAGGTAAAGGGTTAAAAACAAAACAATGAAGTCCCCATTACACCTACGGTAAAGCGTCTTAGTTTGAGCACACGATTACATGACACAATTGTTGATTGCATAATTCACTTGTGAAGTTATCGTTTAGAATCAAACCCGGAAATCCCAGTAAATCACACTTTGGAAAGTAATAAGACCCGTTAATTTATGAAAGCATTTCCTATTCATTCAAATTCACATCAGTTTCTACGGGAACTTAGTGTCATCTTTCAACAACACTTATCACTACAGGGCCTACATAGGAACTTTGTTTTGACCCAATAAGTCATAACTGACTAATGCCTTATGTCAACCAGCTGCCAAGAGGTCATAATTGACTAATGCCTTTTGCCAACGGTTAACCCTTTACCCAACGTAACGGCAAAAACCGGCCAGCGCTATTCTCAAAAATCGCTAATTAATTTTCATTATTTTTTTCATTTTTTGTCTCAAAAACATAGGTTATGACCCCTCATTGGAACGAGCTCGTTGAGCTCGTTCCAATGAGGGGTCATAACCTATGTTTTTGAGACAAAAAATGAAAAAAATAGTTATTCGAGAATTGTTTTTGCAAGTGTCGTCTGTTTTTCATGTTAGGTAAAGGGTTAAGAAGTTCTCAGAAGTAAAGTTGTGAGTCATGACCAGAAGAGTACATTTGAATATGTTTCAATGAGACCAGACACAAAGTTGTCATTCGAGCAACCACAATTTCTGACAAGTAGGATCATCGGGTGGAGAGAGGTATTGGATGATCCTCCCCTTTGGTACTTGCTTCGGGCTTGCAGGGTGTCTCACTCAAAAAAGTGAAAATAGTCCTCAATGAAGAAGATGTTTTGTTGTATTCAGTGATAGAAATTTATTGAAACAACAGTTCAATGCTCAAAAGCCATATTTAACTTTTAGTTACATTGTGTTCATAGTACTAAAGGTCAGAGTTCAAACTTCGCGCTAGAATACAACTGCTTACACATGCGGCCACTTCCGGAATGTTTTAAATGATCCTGTTTCACCGCTTTTAAACTTTGAACTCAATGGTTCAAAAATGGTTAGATCGTGTGGTAAATTAAAAAATAAAATGAAGCCACGAAAGAGTTTTCTCACTGTAAATCTCAAATTTTGAATCCAGCCCCCCCCCCCCCCCGAATCAACCAGGCAGAAGATATTGTATTGAATATCGGATGGAATCTCACGTTTTTTCAAACTGTAAATACATGTAGTGTACCTTCTTCCCAACGTAAATATTGCCAGTCTCAACACAAGAACAGCGCAGCTTCGCTATATGCTGCCGATTTTTTTTTATTGTTGTTGTTCCTCATTCAGGTCTCATGGGAAAGCAGATTGCAGAATTAAGGTTGGATTATCTTTCTTGATTTGCATTTACAGAATAAATTTTGAATACTCATCATTGCGCAACACCAACTTTTACTGTTCGTTTTGGAAGTTAAAATGTCGCGCGTGGGTCATCCCAGTAAAAACATTATGGACGAAATCCATCGCGGTAATTGTTTCGATAATTCTATGATAAGTTATCTCCGCCAACATGTATGGTATATGGGGATTTAATACCTGGATCAGGGGGAGGCCACCAAAAATTTGCAAGACGTGACGTGGGGGTGGGTGGGTCTCTTGAGTGCGCCAAAAATGTGCATTTCCAACTTGTGCAATTTTTTGAATTTTTTAAAAATATATCAATATATCTGCTAATATATGCCATCATTTGTGTTTCAAACCTTAAAGTGATGTTGTACATCACACTCGTAACATAAATACAACATCAGGAGGCTTTATATGTGAGAATATTGGGCTTAAACTGGGAAAATGTCACACGTTAGTAGGGGGTGGGTGTCTTGTTCGAAATGTAGAAAATGTGCAGACAATATTTTGGGAACAATTCAAATGAAAATTTGTTCCCGTATATGTACACCTGCTCTGGCCAAGCCTGATAATGAACAGCTTGTCATTTGCAGATTGGGGCCCACAGCAGCCCACAGAGGTTTAAATTGGTGGTACCAGTTTAACCCTTTACCTAACATGAAAAGCAGTTGTCACTTGCCAAAAATGATTGAATAACTATTTTTTTTCATTTTTTTGTCTCAAAACCATATGTTATGACCCCTCATTGGAACGAGCTCGTTCCAATGAGGGGTCATAACCTATGTTTATGAGACAAAAAATGAAAAAATAATAAAAACTAGAGAATTGTAATTTGTTGGACAAATTACGGGCTTTCCCAACTTTTTAATGTGAAAAGGCAAACTGTATTGTACACAAAACTATCGATCAGTTTTGAAAACAGAAAATTTAGTGGAAATCAAAGTTTTTGTGATGTTACTAGTTTTTATGCAGCCAAAACAGATATTTGAGATACAGCAGGACACCAAAATATTTAACACAAAATTTTCTCTTCAATAATTACAGAATATTTTCATAGATAGCAAAACAAGCGATGGCATTTGTGCTTTGGAAAAAAATAGTACATATAAATTATGGACGTACGGGCCGGGGTTTCATGAAGGACTGTGCCCCAACCCACCTCTGAGTCAGGAAGGAGCCGATTTTTCGGCCAATATGCCAGAAAATTTCGGACAATTTAGTTGCCAGAAAGGACCACAAAACATTTTGGTTTTCCACACAAAATGTTGTTTTCCTATCTCATTACTTAGAAGTTGCAAGTAAACTGACCATTATACTGTACAAGTTGATTCAGTGGAACCGTATCCACGTTAATATTATTCATTTACAATCCCACAAGTACACATAAAGAGCTATATTACTGCATATTACGGGAGGGAGCACGGTGGCTCAGAAGGTAGAGATGATTGTTGCAATTCAAGAAATCCTCGGTTCGAATCCCGCCTGTGGCAACCACGTTGTGTCCTTGAGCAAGATACTTCATCCCAATTTAATTTCCCACGTGGACGGTGGGGGGTGGGGGGGGGGGTCATGATGGCGATGTGTACTAAGGGTACTTTGAGGGTGCACTTGTCTTCAACCAATGCTAACCCTGCTTTTGTGGAGTTAGTATGTTGGGGAGTCTGAGTCGCTTGCCATTGCTCGCTGGTTCTCTCCAGGTACTCAATGGGAGGGAGACCCCCCTCCCTCCCTCCCTCCCATACCCACATTTGGCATTTCCTCCTGAGATTCAACTTTTTCGGGCTAAAAGGGTTCACCCCCCCCCCCTTGAAAAATAGCCCTGTACGCCTATGCAATGAATACCTGGACTTGAATAAATACTTATATTATGGTCATGATATAGCTGTAGATGCTGAAAGTGACCTTAAATATCAATAATTAATTTATTCTCTATCATTTTGTCGGTTTGTGAATGTGTGGGATTTGTCAATAAATGAGGGTAAGCTTCCTACTCCATGATTTCACAATTTTTCCATCATATCTGTTTCAGATACAATGAAATACATATAATATGAGTTACTGTCATACACAAATTACTTGTTTATTTGATATGGTTTAAACCATCTAGAGAGCTAGTATACACAGTGGTGGGTACAGTTCAAGTCAAAATGAGTTGATTAAAGGAATGTTGAACAGCTTGTTAATATTTCTTGCATTACATTACTACTTTGCTATTTATTGACAGAAGGATTTCACTGAGGGTTTCCCTGACGGTATTTATTTATTGGTGTTTATGGTCACATACTTATCCACAATGGCAAATCGTGACCCAGAGAGAACCACCGAGCATCGACGAGCAACTGCCAGCTCAACATTCTAATTATATTCAGGCTCCGCTGAAGCAGGGTACCAGCGGTTGAAGACAAGTGCACCATTGACATGCAGTACTCCTTAGTACATGGCATCACCGTGCCCCCATGTTGGCAACAGGGATAAAGTGCCTTGCCCAAGGACATTACGTGGGTCGTCCCAGATAGGGATCAAACTCGGGACTTCTATCATAGAAGTCAAACAGTCTACCACTGAGAAAATGAGCTTTCTTTCCTGGCGGAATTCTTATTTGAACGAACACTTGGATAACACGGAACACCAAAACATATAACACAAAATTTGTTCCCCATTGATTTTTGAAAGCAGTGATGAAAAAGCTCAAAGAGCTCTTTCCTTTTTGTTTTTGGACAAGTGAGTATTCACTCAAAGTCATTTTTTGCAGACAGTGCTATTTTTAAGTGGCCAAAGCACATGTTTCATTAAGTCCCAGAACATATCTAAAGCCGGATTTATTGATTAAACATCACTGCATATAGCAAAGCAAAGTGTCTCAAATTAACCCATTCCAAAATGATAGTAGAGAGTAACCAAAGTTGGATAATTTGGGTATTTCCAAATGGTACACTTATTCTCACTCTCATTGTGCTTGAGGGTTAAATCTGAGATTGAAAAGGTATACCAATCTTACTCAGGGAAGGTGAGTACAGAAAAGTACGAAATTAATCAGAAAATGAATTTTGTCTGACGGTACTAAAATTTGTACGAGCAAAACTGGTACTGGATTTATTTATTTATTTATTTATTTATTTATTTATTTATTTATTTATTTATTTATTTATTTATTTATTTATTAGGTTTTAACGACACATTAACAGTCAAGGTCATATTATGTCGGTGACAGTTGTATGGGTGGAGGAAGCCTGAGTACCCAGAGAGAACCACCGAGCAATGACGAGCAGCTGCCAGCTCCCTAACATAGTGCCTCCGCACTGTAGCACAGGCATGGTTAGATTGGCTGAAGACATGCGCACCATCGACATGCAGTATGCCTTAGTACACGGCGTCATGGTGCCCCCATGCGGACAGTCAGGGTGAAGTGATCTGGACATAATTGGAATATATCCGACAGATGCAATGTCAGATATATTCCAATTATGTCCCGATCATGCAAGGCAGCAACTTGAAAGTCTCAGAATGTTTCCTACTGTCCCTGCCCGACAGTTTAGTATCTTTGTCAAGTACGGAGACCGCATGGAAATACCGTGGATCAGGTGGAAACCGAGGGAACGATTCGTCCCTACTTTGTTCTCAACTCAACGACTTTTCCATTCATTATTTACCTGTCACCGGCTGAGTTCGGTATTATATTTGTCTATTTGATGAACTTTTCATCCTTAACTATTTGCGGCTTCATGTAGCACCACTGAAAGGCCACTGCACGGTTACCAATATATTCAGGGATTGATTTTACGAAAATAACAATTATTCCGACTATACCCACATGGGAACTCCTAAATATGCCAAGGGTTAAACTTTTGATAATGACGTATAAAACAGAAGTTGTCATGCTATGCTTTCTGCATGCAGGCATAGAAAACATTCAACGCTCAATGAATTTGGAATGGAGTAAATTGTCACTTAAACCCACGAAATTCTGAAAAAAAATGAGTTTTTTTCGACGGCATCTACCATTATGCATCTGAGACAGGGATTGCGTTAAACTTTACAGAAACCTTATAACAGAAAATATTCTTGGAATTGAACCGTGAATCCGAATTTCGAAAGCATTTTCGGATATTCTATTCCAAACTACCACTGCACGCTTATCAATATTCAGTGATTTTATGAAAATTAAAATTATTCCGACCATACCCATATGGGCAGTCTCGAATCTGCCAACGGTTAAACTTTTAATAATGACATATAAAACAAAAGTTGTCATACTATGACTGCTGCATACAGCCATAGAAAACGTTCAGCGCCCAATCAATTAGGAATGGAGTAAATCGTCACTTAAATTTACCAAATTCTGAAAACGAGAGTTTTTTTGGACTGCACCTATCTTTATGCAAACAGAACGAGCATAGATTTAAACTTTACAACCAAACTTACAGCAGCAAATATGCTCGGTAAGCAATTGTAAATACGAAGATGTAAATCATTTTTCGATATTCCTTTCGAAAATGGAAGAAAAGTGAGCTCCACATTAGCCAATTTTTTGAAGACTTTTAGAGCACTCAAATTCAAGGACCGAAAACTGGGTGAAGGTTAAAACTTTGAATAAAATATATAACAGCAAAATTGTTCTTGGATGAAGGCCCAATCCTCTCATGGAAACGGTTTTGAGACAATATGGCTCCAGTGCTGAGAAAGTGCATGTAAACGTTGGCGAAAATAACAATTATTCTGACAGTACCCTTATGGGAAGTCTCAAATCTGCCAAGGGTTAAACTTTTAATAATAACATATAGAACAAACTTTGTCATACTTTGACTCCTGCAAGCAGCTATAGAGAACATTCAGACCTCAAGCAATTAAAAATGGAGTAAATTGCCACCTAAATTTACCAAATTCTGAAAAAATTGGAATTTTATGGACGTTACTTACTTTTATGCAACCAGAATGGGATAGGGTTAAACTTTACAACCAAACTAACAGCAGGAAATATGCTCGATAGTCAATTGTGAATGCGTACATGAAAAGTGTTTGAAATTAACCCTTTCCAAAATGATAGAAATGGCAACCAAAAATGGCTAATTTTGGCATTTTCAAACGTTACTCTTATTCTCAGCCTCATTGTGCTAGAGGGTTAAATCTGAGATTAAAAAGTAAACAGTAACTTTCTTCCACAATCATTGTTGCATCTAGCCATTCCAAAATAATTGTTACAACTACCTTGTAATTAGAAAAAATTGCTCTTGAAGTTGGCGAAAATAACAAATATTCCGACAGTACCCTTATGGGAAGTCTCAAATCTGCTAAGGGTTAAACTTTTAATAATAACATATAGAACAAAATTTGTCATACTTTGACTGCTGCAAGCAGCTATGGAAAACATTCGGAGCTCAAGCAATTAAAAATGGAGTAAATCGTCACCTAAACTTACCAAATTCTGAAAAAAAATGGAGTTTTTTTGGACGGTACCTACTTTTATGCAACCAGAATGGGATAGGGTTAAACTTTACAACTAAACTTACAACAGCAAATATGCTCGGTAGTCAATTGTGAATACGTACACGAAAAGTGTTTGAAATTAACCCCTTTCCAAAATGATGGAAAAAGCTACCAAAGTTGGCTAATTTTCGCATTTTCAAACGGTACTCTTATTCTCACCCTCATTGTGCTGGGGGTTAAATCTGAGATTAAAAAGTAAACAGTAACTTTCTTCCGCAATCATTGTTGCATCTATCTAAACCAAAATAACTGTTACAACAACTTTGTTATTAGAGAAATTTGCCCTTGAAGTTGGTCAATTTTGAAGAAAAATTCTATATTCGTGTCATTTTTGGCCAGTGGGGGTTAAAGTTGAAAGATCTGAGTGGTGATTGTGGTGTATCATATTATGCTCTAAATGTGTGGAGAATTTGAGTTTAATAACTGTAAACAATTTTGAGACATTCAAAAATGGTGAAATTTTGAAGGTTTTGGCAGAATATTTTGAAAATACGCGTTTTCACGGATATGACGATACCGCATTTCACGAGATTTATGACATTACATAAGTGTGCCAAATTTGGTCAAAATCATCCAGCTTGTTTTCGAGCAGTTCAACAGACAAAATTCAGGGAGGAAAGAAAAAAAAAAAAAAAAAAATAGAGAAGAAAAATTTGAAAAAGAAGAATAACAATAGTCTTTTCCAAACTGGGTTTGGGAAAGCCTAATTAATTGGCGATTTTTGAGAATAGCGCTGACCGGTTTTGGCCGTTACGTTGGGTAAAGGGTTAAGAACATTATGAAAACCCCTAAAGACAGCTGTGCCTACTAAGTTTAAAAGCTTATTTTGGATTTTCCATATACCATACATGTTGGCGGAGATAACGTTTTTGTCCCGTTTGAAACACAATACAAACATAGTGGAAATAGATTTGTGGATTGATTTCTCAGCTCCACCATCACTTGGGCAGAATTCGTGACAATTATTTTGTTTTTATAATCGCAGAAGACAATAGAGTTACATCCCTTGAGTCGTTAAGGAAACGTGTAAACAGTATTTGTTGACATTTCGTCCCTTGAGCTCCATTGTGTTCTATGTGCCTACTGGCACACATTGGTACTCAGGAGACGAATTATTTGCTCTTATTTTATTTTTATGATTGAATTGTCGGAAATCTGATGATATTTGTGACTATTTTCGGGTTTTTTGGTTCGATTTTTATTTCGAGGCGAGCAAAAGCTTTCGTTTAAACCATATATACCCTGATGTTTCGCGTGCGCTTATTCCCTGGATGTTGCACGCCCTCATATACCTTGGATGTTGGGTGCATCCTTTGCCGTGGCTATTTGTCCAAGGCATTCTGACCTATCAAAAGACCGAATTGATCGGGATATAGGGACAAGATAGTTTATTCCCTTTTCTTGAGATATGGGGTAACATAGAAACAAAAGGGGAAAAGTGACTAAGAGAACTAAAACACAAAATGGAATTTCCTCCAGCTTTTCTTAACCCTTCGAACCCTAGTGTCTAAGAATGGTATCGTCTTGTGTACACTTACAGTGAGATGGGTTAGTCCAATACCAATATACAAGGAGGATAAAATAATAACTGCACTCTGCAGCCGTCTGCTTGCAGACTGCAGTTATTATTTTATCATCAACGCCCCGTGTATATACCTCTAATGATCAGTCGTCTGCTTGCAGACTGTAGTTATTATTTTATCATCAATGTCCCGTGTATATACCTCTAATGATCAGTCGTCTGCTTGCAGACTGCAGTTATTATTTTATCATCAACGCCCCGTGTATATACCTCTAATGATCAGTCGTCTGCTTGCAGACTGTAGTTATTATTTTATCATCAATGCCCCGTGTATATACCTCTAATGATCAGTCGTCTGCTTGCAGACTGCAGTTATTATTTTATCATCAACGCCCCGTGTATATACCT